>JBAFWW010034521.1:0-46537 GCA_036873685.1 Agapornis canus | reverse complement strand
AAAAAATTAAATAAAAAAAAAAAAAAAAAAAAAAGAAGATATTTGCAACTAAATCTGAAATACCACAACCAACCTCTAAACTGAAAATTGGTTGCAGTAGAAAGAAAAACCCACACAGGTTCTTAACAGTATTTCCCTTACATCAAAATTTAATCAATCTCTAAAACTCCAGTTCTGAAATCAGTATCTTATTTTAAAGCAGAACACTCATCCACTGCATTGGTTATTTTGGTTCCAACTATAAAAGCTACCTTAGCTCTGTAAGCTACGATTCCAGTTAGAGTAATGAACATTCCCCCCCCCCACCTTGCCCCGATCAACCGCATATTAGTTGATGCCAACAGGCCAGCTAAACCATTCAAAGCCAGAAGGAAACAGCAGTGGTCATTAATGATATTACTATTTCATTTTCTATACATAAATTAGAGTGAGAAGTAAGATCCAAGTTCCTGTACCTCACCCATTGGCTGTACTTTGCTAGGTGCAGGGGCAAGCTGCTAGCTTCAGTTTGTTGATAACTTTTAGTTTGTTTTCAGTTTGTTTCTTTGATGTGCTTATTTTATGTAAAACTGTTTCAACATGTTTTGGTTTTATTCTTTATTCCTGTCATACAGAATGAACAAGACCAAAATTATGCTGACCTATTTCTTTCTTTCTCCTTTTACTCGTACTACTAACATATATAACCATATATGTCCACATAGAAACTGATACAGTATACTGTATCATTTTTTGCTATTATAAAGGGAGAATCTCTGATAGAATACCAAATTCTGGTTTTGCAAACATGTTATTGCATATGGACATCACCTAGAAAAACAGTAATAAGTAGAGGGTATGGTACAAGAAGCCAACAAAACAGACTGTAAAATTACTACATTGGTATTCACTGAAGATTTGGGGTAAAAGAGCTAGCTTAGATTAAAAACAGGCTTAAATAGAAGCTGGTCCCTTTATTTTCTATTAATTTATTCCGCTTTGCTCTACAGTATCAGACTCTTCGAAAATACAGAATTTGAAAACCAAGGGTAATACTAAAACTAACACTCTCACAGGAATTCATCTCTAATCTGTGCTAAATGTCCACCTCTTCTATATAACTGTAGTACTTTGCTGCTCAGAAATTTCAGATTTGTCTTTAACAATGACCCCATAACGCAAAGAACATATTATCTATTTAAAAATAGATGAGGTTCAATAGAAGGAATTGAAAACCAAACACAGGTTATTTGCTAATGAAGAAAATGAAGACCTCAGAATAAAAGATAAGTCTCCCTAGCAAGGCTATGTTCAGGGGACTGGAGCATCTCCCATACAAAGACAGGCTGAGAAGGCTGGGACTGTTCAGCCTGGAGAAGAGGAGGCTGCATGGAGACCTCATAGCAACCTTCCAGTATCTGAAGGGGGCCTATAAGGGTGCAGGGGAGGCACTCTTCGTTAGGGACTGTAGTGACAGGAGAAGAAGTAATGGGTTAAAAGTTAAACAGGGGAGGTTTAGGTTGCATATAAGGAGGAAATTCTTTACTTTAAGGGTGGTGAGACACTGGAATTGGTTGCCCAAGGAAGTTGTGAATGCTCCATCCCTGGTGGTGTTCAAGGCCAGGTTGGACAGACTCTTGGGTGACCTGCCTCAGTGTGAGGTGCCCCTGTCCATATCTGGGAGGTTGGAACTTGATGATCGTAAGGTCCTTTCCAGCCCTAACTGTTCTATGATTCTATGATTACTGACAGACATCCACTTAACCCTCCCAGTTTATGTATATTAAATGAAACACGTGAGAGGCAGTCACTTGTGTAAATAGAATCATAGAATTTTTAGATTGGAAAAGACCTTTAGGATCACCAGGCTTTTGACACTGCCAAGTCTACCAGTAAACCACACCTCCAAGTGCCACATCTATGCACATCTTTCAATGCTCCCAGGGACTGCAAATCCACTGTTTTCCTGGGCAGCTTGTTCCAGTGTTTGACAGCCCTTGCAGTGATGAATTTTATTTTTTTTTTCCTAATATCCAATCTAAACAATCTGGCATAACTTGAGGCCATTTCATAACCCAGGGGGGATTCATATTTGGAGACACCTACCTGTATGTGGCTCAATAGAAAAGTAGGGCTGTCCTTCCAGAATGCTATAAACCAGCTTGGCACTATTTCCATAAACTGGATCATCTGCATCTGTAGCTGTTACTTTAGTAACAGAGGTGCCTAAATAAAAAAGAATATACAAAATTAATGTTTACACTCTTAGTAGAAAGTTGCATAACATTCAAAAATATATTGAAACAAAAATTAATTTCTTTGTGAGCTGCATGACAACAATAAAAAGAACCCCACACAAATGATCACTAATAACTTACAGCATTAATTCTGGAACACAAACAAAACATTTTCCTTCAAGATCGTATATGCCAGCAGACTGAAATTCTGGGTATATGAAAAACCCTTTTAGTAGCTGTATTATTAAAATTTCTTTGTAGAATGCATTTAAAGCTACCTGATAGATCTGTGTAGACTTCAAGCATTTGCAAGGGAATCATATCAAAGGGGTATGAAATACAAGGTTAATAATACAATATAATATGTTGCATTTAAGACTTGTGAAATCACATTTGAAAGAACCCTGCCAAGTTACAGAGATCACATAGAAAAACAATTATAAAAAGGAGTCTTATTTCTTCACTTGGCTTGCAGCCACAATAATGGTTTGATGTGGCCACAGTGACAGAGTTTGGACAACAGCTATTGTCTCTGAAATGAGTCTCTGCCACTGAGGATGCCATTGTCTAAACAAAAATAAAAATCCCATAATAGGACAAAAAAAAAAAAAAAAAGGAGAAAAAAAAAATTAAGGAAATTGCCCTTTTTTATTTCTTAGGCAACACAGCACTTGCCATTCCTGAAAGAAACAAAATTGAATGAATTTCAGTTACATTAAGCTTGCTGCAAAGACTTTTTTTGGTTTTTTTTTGATACCTTAAAATATAATGATGACATTCATTAGAGTAACAATAACAACAGTTATCTATAGAGGGAGAGAAAGCAACCATGGAAGAGAGATTAAGGGCTGAATTATGTTCTTATGTTCAGAAAGGAAAAGAATCATAGCACCCACCAAAATACTCACCTTCTCCTTTTTTGTATATGCCAATAAAAATAGCCTCCTCTTCCTTCTAGCACTGTGTGCTGCTCAGTCCATATTACAGGTCATTTCAGGGTAAGAAGAGTAAATTAAAGGGGAAGGAAATAGCATGTCCTTGCACTGCGCTTTCTTTTCTTCTTTCTTTGTATGGCACATTGCTGCCATGGCTTTGGGCAGTTTATTTAGAGGAATGTTTGCATATTTATATATAATTTGCATATGACCCAATAGCTTCCATTTCATGCCTTCTCACCTGGCCACATCAAATATCAGGGCAAGATATGGTGCTAGCAGGATCTGTGATGTCTAGAGGAATGGATAACACCTCACTCAAGGACTGTTAGTTCTATAGTGTCTGAAGTTGTAGCAGGTTTGCTTCATAGGAATAATGGGGTACTTCCCAGGGAAGGTAATTGTTTTGCAATATTCTCAAGACAGAAGAGGTTTGCACAGAACATCATACAACTGGACAGGGCTGGAATAAGGTAAGGCTCATCACAGATCAGTGAAAATTTTTGTGAGAGTATTTCATCTAGGCTGTTCCATTTTGTTTCCATTATATAGTTTATATACAAAGGAAAATAAAGAAGTGAAACTGTTGGCTTCTTTGAGATTTGTTTGATTTGCCTAGCTGGATCTCATTTCAAAGAACTTCAGAAATAATTACATTGCTTGCTAGAAAGATTTGATATATAAAGTTTATTCTTATTTCACTTGAGAGTTATTGAAGGCTTTTACAGATACTTGAAATTTCAAAACTCAAATGGGTATGCTCATTCTTTGATAAATGCACCATTTAGCCCATATGTTTTTTAGACAATAAAGTTGAATACACCTTAATAAAAAGAGTCAATCAGTGTTTAACATTGCTTCCAATCCTAATGCTCAGCTCTCAAGACTTTTTTCTGATGATAAAAAATATCACTTTTTTAAGACCCAAGTTTATCTGAAATTTATACATACATTAAAAATATATATGTAATAGTCAGTATTCCAATTTCCTGTTTTTATATAAAAAAGGGGGAAATGGCATTCTCTTCTTTTTTTTTTCCCTTACAGATTACTTGAAGTATGACTGTAATCTCACGTAATAAAAGTAATGAAGGGAATGGAAAAATAAAATACTCTCCCAGCTCCCAGAAATCAATTTCTTACACTTCCAGTCTCTGCCACGCAGCACTTCATTTCCAACCAACATAACACAGTTCTGAGAAGGTCTGTCAAATTCCGTAATTTGCTCCCAACCATCTTAACGATGAAAGTTGTAAGCAATCACAAAACAGATATTACAGAAATTACTTCCACTATTGGAATTAGTTAAGCTTTTACATGGTTTAAATTTTATCACCTTTAATTTTTATTTTTTTTTTCTGTTTTTATGCCTTGAATAAAATCTTTGTGGTGAAATGCACCAAAATAATACGTTTAGACTGGCGGTAAGAAGTACGTAAAGAAGCAAACTTTGTCACCTCTGCACCTGCAAATCGTATTGCTGCACTAGTGGTGCTCTGGTTCCACTTCAGGATGCTAAGCTTCTGGAAGAAATAGCAACCTATTCCACATGTACAAGTGACAGAACCCTTTACAACTAATCAGGAATGAAAGATTTAGAGAACTGAGGGATTCCTGAGGGTGAAAAAGAATGCAGAAAAAAGAAATTCACAGCCACTGTGGCTGTTACATAGGCAATCTCCCAAACACAGCAGAATTCTCTGTGCTGTGGTCTACAGCTTTGAGTTATCAATATTTAAGTGGGATTTTACTCCACTACACATACTGCAGGTATAAACTACATGCACATAAATATTTTTACATGCATAATGTGCTTAAAGTTTTAAGATAAAATTTTCGCATTAAAAAAGCAGTAAGAATGCAGGGAAGAGCATTTATTAAGTAAATGCTCTTCAAAAAACAACGTTGTGGGTTCTACTCAGCAAAAAACAACTACGGCTTCTGTTTGTGTTTAATTTTGACTGCATTTGGCTTGCATTTGTTTCTTTGTCAATGCTACAACAAACTCATTTAGCTAGAGAGTATAAATTTGAAATGGTGCCATTTTTACAAGAAAGCCACTATTGTAGGACAAGTCACTGTTGTCCTAATCACAATAATATAGCAGGTTTATATAATCTGGCCCAACAACATAATCACTATTTCTTTTTTACTTTATGCACCTAATATTGCCTTATATGAAATAAACCTATTTTTTTTAAGAGATGAGGCAAATTTTAAGATGATCAACTGAAAAACTTCCTGCATTTGTTTTTGAGGTTTACTTTTGCAATGCTAATAACCCTGCAATTAAATATGGAGCACAAAGAGATTCAACAGATTTTAATTAATGAACACTTCTAATGTGATTTAGCCATTAACCATTGCTGATTGTTTTACTGTTAGTGTCAGGTTTCGTAGTTTCTCTTTGCAACAGGCTAGCAATCAGAAATGCAATTAACAATAGAATTATTTTTATATTGTTAGGTAAGAAAGCCTCTGTTTGCTGGTAAACTAAGATTAAAAGCCATCATAAAAATGTGTGTGCTCAGCTAATGCTCTTCTGTTGTTTTGTCTGTATTTTTATGTGCAAGTCAGGGCACAGATTCTTCACATTAGTCAGAAACTAAAATATGTATGCCATCACAGGGAGTAGAAAAGCAAATTTTTTTGTGTAGCAGTGAAATGTTCGTACAGGACAAAAAAAACCCCAAACCAACTTGTATGTTCTAGAGAAGGTAATGCACAGTTAGTGCTAGAAATTTACATCAATCCATATTCAATGAAGCACCCATTTTGTTGAAAGATTGTAATGGTTGGTAAAAATAAAAAATGTGACCATAATGCAACCTAGTGGGACTATGTGTTCTCATTTTCCCGGAAACATCTGGGAAGCATTTTTTGCTTCTCTGATGCCCTTTTTGGTCTCCTTGATTCAGTCTTCTACTCTTCCCAAACCCTGACAGGCTGAAATCTCTGTTTCATTCAGAAGATCTGATTACCAATGTGACAGGGCATTAAGGGTACATTTGCATTAAAAAAGACCTACCATTATTTACCAACTGTTTTGTTTTTCTAAGAGGATCACTGTGCTTCAGAATCTCTAGCTGGATTTTGAGTTTGGTTGATAGTAGCTGTGCAGTCAGCAGTGGTCAAAGCAAAGCATTGTTTGTAATCAGCAGGTCAGATAAGCATTCTTTCCAAAATGAAGTCTTTTCTTCTCTGTCCTTCTTTGCTATAATCTCACAGGTAGCATGACAGTTGTCATGGTAACAATTTTTTATTGAATAAAACTGCAATAATCTCATAAAAACCTGTATAACTTCTTGACATGTAAATTATTACTGCCTCAAAGCTGAAGAAACTTATTCTAATTTGTTTTTCATTGTTCTTTTTTTTTTATATACAAAACATAGTTTTAAGTCTTATCATCCTATATTATTCTATATTTCTAAACACAAGATCTATGAATTAGAGATTTCACTAACCAGATAAAGAAAATGCATGTGGAATAGAAATCTGTATAATGCACTTCAGAACTTGTTATCATATGCAAAATACACACATAAAATATTATCACTGGCACTGTAAATTGCATAACTTGGTGTCTATGCAGATATACACACATATATATGTGTTTGAGGGTTCTTTGCAGATAATACCTTATTTCACTCCTACCTTCTACATTAGTACTCAAATGTATTTTTATTATCATTAATACCTAATTTGTTGCTCTAAAAGACCAACAAGTGTATCAGGTCTTACAATGCAAGTCCTCAAGGACTCCAAGAGCCGCTCACCAGGAATGGCAAATGCGGATGACAAGAGTAGCGGCCAGAATGGTTCACTGAATTAAAAATGGGCAACTTACTCTTGACATGCTAGAGAGATAGGAAGGCCAGCATGCATTCTGTATATATGGTAGAGACCTGAGTACAGCCACTCACAGAGGGAGAAATGAGAAAAAAATGCATGTACTTTACAGATGTAACACTGATTTGTGGGTGATGAGAGCCATACAAATATATTTGTATTTGTATTTGTATTTGTATTTGTATGAGAAAAACAACAAAAGCTTCCCTACAATGAGAAATTGCACAAGGAGGAATAGGTCCCCAAGGGAAATAACAGAACCCTCCTCCCTGAAGTGCTCACTCTATTGCACAGGATGCTAGATAATGTATTCTAAGGGAAAACCTTAGAAAGACAGGAAGATTAACTAATGGGGTAATTTGTCTTTCCTTGCTGTAATTTATTTGACTCTAAGTAGTGAAATACTGTGATGCTGTCATGATCTTGTTTATGATGATTAAGGTAAGGAAGAATGAAATGAGGGTTATTTATACAACTCAGTTTTAGGCTCAATTGGTACCAAGTTGCACTAGCTTTGTGCTCTAAGAGGGGAAGACAGATTTGTCCTTCTCATGACATCCTTCCTTCCTGGTTGACCACAGAAGAATACAAATTAAATTAGCCAGTTAGCATGAATGCCTGAACTTCAATTGTATGACTACTTCCCTATGTGTATGTACTGAAAAACAGGTCCCACCAGTCTATAATACTTACAGTACAGGAACTTCAAGCATGTAAGCTGACACACCAACATGCAGGACAAGTACAAATCTTGCAAAATTTTTGTTTGCATTTACATGAATTTCCATCTATCTATCTATCTATCTATCTATCTATCTATCTATCTATCTATCTACATACAGCTATGTGCACTTATATAGACAATTGTACATATTTTCTGAAATAAACTACAATTGATATATTTCATATTCAGTTTTATACAACTAAAAGCTTAAAGCAACAAAGCATTACCTGTTTGTTTTATGTTGGTAGTCATATATAATGTCACTGAAATGCACAGCAAAAATAATTTCAGAATCCAGTATTCTACAAACCTACAGGAAATAGCAGATGCTGCCCCAAAGACTTGATAGTCTAAACCAAAAGTTTTAACATCAGAAAAATCTGGCTTAATAAAGGGATCTGAAAGAATTCAACACAAGCAGCTTGGTCAACAGTAGGAAATAACCACTACAATATATTATTTAGTACCCCGCAGCAAAATACAAGAAACTCTTTCCTGTTTCTACCAGGAAAGTAACCTTATCATACACATCTGATATACCAAGTTGTTTCTTTCAACTGTTATGTATTTCCTAATGCAATTTTTAGAGTAGATAGTTTAGAAAGCTAATGAAATCTTTAAAAAATGTTAATAGCAGGCACTATGTGTTAGTCAAAATCTCTGAACAGCTGAGCACCATACCATGTGTAACATACAATGGTTTTAGATTGTTCATGCATAATTCTAAGGACTTTTTAATCATGTGAGAGAAACCGGAAAAACATATATTGTATGCAAATGTGTAACTGCAGAAGTTTGAAAGGTGCTTGCTATGCATAGGCGAAGAATGCCTTCTATACAGCTTACAGACAATGGAGCAAGCTGGCAGCCTTCAGCATTTTACAGCTGTATAATAAGGACTGTAGAAAGCATGGTTGTGAAATCTAATAAGCTGCATATTTTACAATTTTTTGTGCATACATTAATTGTTTTAGAACTCTGATGCTGCCTTTTTAACATGATATTTTGGAAAAATACATGTTTTACACCAAAAATATATATTCACAGCTAGTGATACAGATAACTCTTTGGCAATTACCCATGGTTGTTACCTACTGCTTGGATTTAGCTAGCGTGAATCTAATAAGTAAGGGCACTGACTTTTCAGTTTTTAGGTTGGTAGTTCTTTCTTGCTACAACTTATAAGATGGTGCCTTTATAAAGCCTGCAGGTATTCCTTTATCAATTCCCCTGGGTGACTGTTTTGTTTTTTTTTTGTTTCATTTTTTATTTTCCCTTCAAATATCACCCTCACTATAGAATATTAATTGATATTTATGAGAGATGTGGGAAATAGCTGTGCCTTTGTTCAGGACTTTTTGAAAGACTGCTTGCCTCTAATCAATTGACTATTTCATCAGCATTCACTTTGCGAGGTCCCCAGGCAAAGACAGTAAAATTGGATGATCACTGTAGACTATATTTCCAAGCAGGAAAAAAAACCCAGTACCATAAGGCTTGTTGATTTCAATGGAAGTTTCAGGTTATTCTCCAGTATATTGCATAAAAATATACATAAATCATAAAGTAGCCCTAGCTGTTTATTGCAGAAACTCTTTCATTTATAACTTTCTGTTGCAAAAGCAGAAAACGGCTGGTATAAACATGAAGCTTTGATCCTTTGCTTGCTTTGTTTGCTAAAGTGAAGCCTACAATGCCAGCAACTGTAAAGGTTGCAAAAACAGACACTGAAATATTGTCCCCTCAGGCCCTGAGGGGCAACCATATGGCAGCAGAGACCATTTGAGCCCCAGGGAAAGTGTACAGTTGAATCAGCTGCCCAGCAGTACTCTACCGGCTGATTCATGTCAATATGGCTTTCACATCATCTCCACAGGCAACTGCTTATCTGTATTTATGAAGAAACATTAAGTGCTGCAGATTCAGCAACTAAACAAAGACAGACTTACCAATTCAGGGCAGGGTGCGGAATGACCAGTGCCAGAAAAAAAATGTATTCTGAGTTGGATCTGAATCTCATTTTCCCAAATGTCAAGTGTGTCCATCAAAGAGATGTCTTACACAGGCCATACGAATTAATAGAGTTTAAGGAGTATTGGTCCCCACTGTTCTAAAGCTAAACTTTTGTATTAGCAGAGTGATGTAAGTTCTATAGCAGACTGATGTAAGTTCTACCACTAAAAATTTCTGTGAAAATATTAACACACTGAATGAAATTTTCTGACCTAGAACTTCCCACCTTGTGGAGAGAACTTATCTACACTTCCCAGAACTGAAAAAAGAGAGAGTATGTTCCAGACCTGTGGCATTCCAGAGACTCAGTCTGTCACTGTACTGGTCTGCTTCCTCTCATCTGTCTGTTTTCCACTTAGGCATCATTGCCTAGCCAACAAATGGGCTCATGTCATAAGACTAGCTGTTTGGAAAAATGAAATAGCATGCCTTCAAAGCCTGCAAAATAAACACCCTACCACTGTTTGAAACACCTTTTAAATTAGAATTTTGGGATTTAAACTTGTAATCAAAAAATGTTTTGCAAACCTGAGTCAAAGACTTATTTTCATGTAGTTACAGAATAAAAATAAGATGATCTGTTTGATATGTATAAGAGAAAGCAACCACAAAGAATTTAAGAAGAATACCTGCAACAAGAAAGTTTGTTACTACGAGACAAGAATCACCTGGAAAAATTACAGTAGCACAGATTCTTGTAGATTACATGGGACTAGAGAAGCATACACCTAAGACTGCCAAAATTTTCTCTTCTTTGCCCTCATATGACCAACATACAGCTATATCAATCTGTCTGTCCTTCTCCCATCATAGGAAGATGTATTCTTCTATATGAACTCCGTAAGGAACTATGACTTCAATTCTGATCCAAACATCTTTTTCCTGCAGAGTTTACCTTTGCTACATGTCATTTTCAACTACTTGCTGCCACTAGCAGAAAGTGTTTTAAGCAATCCCACTCTTTTGTAACAATTTTGTGTAAAGTCAATGAACTAGCTAAGTACACATGGGACAATACATGTCTGTGCAACCAAAATGTCAGATTATATATCTCTAAAGAGTAATGTCATAAATTTATCTGTTCTCCAAGATCTCATAATGGTCACTTAAGAGCAATATATAAAGACATTTTCAACCAGACCTCATGTGAAATGCGAAGCACAAAAATAACAGCACACAGTCAGAAAAATGTTTTTTCAAGGCTCAATAACAAGTCAAATTAAGCAGAAGACTGTCTTGATTTTGAATATAACCTAAGGAATTACTTAAGGTTACTTACGACTTTGCTTTTAGAACCATGTCTCTGTCATGCAGAATGTACAGGAGACTTTAAACAAATGCACACTCACTAAATAAATCTCTCACATAAAAAACTGTTCAGTATCACAGTGAACTTGATTATGTGCGAGATGAGCAAGTAGAGGAACAACACAACATGAAGATATTAATTTTCTAACAGCTGCTATATTGTTGCCATATTTTACAACATCTGCTAGGTTTTTCCTTAGCTTTTGCACTCTCTTTACATTTTTCATTTGGGCTAATTTGTAGTTGACCCCAGTAATATAGTTCTTTTACTTTACAATTTTGTGACAAACTGTCATTGATTCAACAGTCATGGTCAGTGTCTTAAAAATCAATGAATACATAGGAAAAAAGACCCAGCAAGACAGTGTGGTTGATTCTGATAACATTTCAGGTCATTTTTTTTATTGCATCTTTATGATTTATCAAGTTATTTTATCACTACTCATATCAGACATTGCATGTTCATTTCATATTCAGCAGATTTTGTCCTTTTGCAAACAATTTGTAACTGAAAAAGAACTAATACCTTTGAGAGAACTAGAAATAAAAGCTACAATGTGTGCAGTGTGCTTCTACTATCCATGGCCATACTGAATACTGTTCTGCTTCTGGGAGGAAAAAATAAAAAGATTGAATGATTTCTTATTTACTGTGGTGTAATCAAGGGCAAGCTTTGGAAAACACTGCAAAGTATATGTGCTTCTGCCAAAACTGGAAATTGATATTCTGACTCAACTGAAAGCCTAAATCCTTTCCAATAAAGACCTTTTTCCTCTGATAAATAATTTTCATGGAATCATTTAAGGACAAAAATATTATTTTAAACTTTTTCACATCATTAATATTTTCAAGTGCTAAAGCCAAAAGCATTTCTAGAGCAATGACAGACTTAATTCTACTGTATGTATTCCAAGATGGACTTTTTTATGACTGTCAGGGGAATTCTTAATATTTCAAGATTATTAAAGTTTGTCTGTTTACCTTAATTCAGGCAAACTATAAAAGAGTTCTCTTCCCTTATGGCTTTTGTTCTTTTTCCATCTGTGTCCTTTTTTATTTCACCAACACATTTGTCACTCTACTTCTGTCATCTTCTGTCTTTCAACATGTCACTAGCTGTCTAAACATTCTTGGCTTCACTAAGAAAGGAATCATGAAATTTCACTCCTCATTGTCTCCTGAAAAAAAGATCTTGAAATTTAAGGGAGACAATATCCACTTTTGCTCCCATTATCACCTCTGCAGCATGCTTCCAGGGAATTCATGGATCTGTGTGTAGCTGAGAAGGCAACACAGAAACTGAACATACTCGAGGGAGGTGGTGTGGTGGTTTTGGATTTCTTTTCTTTTCTTTAAATAAGCTACAGGACCAGTTCCAATTACCCTTGTGGATCTTCTAAGATTGCTCATTCATTTACATAATATGCTATCTTCACTGCAGGCATGTATACAGAGCTCACAGACAAATGGGAGGAAGAAAAAAAGAAGCTTCCTCCCAGAGGCTTAGCTGAATCTCTTTTTGAAAGGTTTTAACTGGGTTTCATTCCCAGTGTGTCCCTTTAAATCTAAAAGTAATTAAGCAAGATTTACAGGCAAATTAAATTATTTCCTATTTGTGAAATGCAACACTATTAAAATGAAGGGATTCCACAGATTTCACTTTTTGATCTTTAATTCCTTAAGAAAACTTGTATCAGAATTAAAAGATTAGAGTGCTCAGTTTCAGCAAAGAATATATTCTCCATATACACTATTAGCTCTCACAAGCAAATTCAAAACTTTGGAGTTAAGGAACACAGCTTACTATGGTAGATTATATAGGAATTATGTAAAAAATAATAAAGGAACACAAGGATGAAATAAGGAAAAATTCAATTTAGTTCTCAAAACTTTTTCTGTCTTTCCTCAAAGAGAGAAATAAATTATTTCAAAATAACTCTGAACACAGTGACGATATACAGCACTCAGTACACGTGTGGGTGTGTGTGAGGTAAAGACAGCTGAAAAGTGAGCATCATTCCTACAGGAGATAGCACAGTGCAATACTTATCATCTTTGCACCAAGCAGTGGTAGGAAAGTCATGCTAATCTCTTTCTTTTGTTTTATTAGGGAAGCAGGATCTTCCAGATATCACTGATATATAACATAAAACTCAAACAGGCTCAACTGTGGCCTCATATGTGTGATAATTTCATATAGTGGCACACACGTACTCATTCACATACCACATACAGAGAGCTTGAATGTACACTCAGTTTTCACATCCCCCATGGTGTAGCATTCATGTTCTAGATATGCAAAAATACCACTGATGTTCATATAATACATCTCTTCTACCAAGGAACAGAAGACTAGTCTTTATTTCACCTAGTAGAAAAATTGCATTGTGTTAGAACCTTAACATTACGTTACAGAGCAATGAAAGGCTAATGTGTTCATCTGTATTTTAGGCATTGCTTTCCACAGAGGTCCAAAAATAAAATGCCTTGTACTGTATCTTCATTACATAAGTACTATATATAGAGCATGTGAGTTCCTCTTCTGTTTCAGGAGTCAGAATTGCATTTTGAGGAAAGGGGTTTAACAGAATTTTGCTTTATCCTGAATAAGAACACTGCCTAGTAATGACTGTGCTGTAGAAACGTCAAGGCTGAAATTAGTAGTGGGTGGAGATCTCTTTAAGGGGAATTAAGTAAGTGGATAATAGAAGTGAAATACTCGGTGTGGAAAAAAAAAATATTAAAAAATATCCTTTAACTCTGAAACAGTTTTCTCATAAACACTATAGAGAAGTTTAAAGTCATTTAAACAAAATTTCAAGAAACATAAAATACTCTATGGACAACCATTTAGTACAGCTCTTGATGGTGCTACCTGTGGGTTAAGAAAGGAAGGCAGAAGGAAATAGCAACAGCAACATTAGTGAAGGGGTTACATTCTCATCTTCAACCTTCCAGCCTTGAAATCTGGTTCTATCAGGGATTAAGCTACAGATTGGACTGTGTATGCTGCTCATTCATGACCTGTGTTATGCAATGGCAAACATACTCTAAATTTTGAAGTGGCAGATGAGAATTGGGCTTTGTTTTCCAACAAAAGGAGTGCATGTTTGTGCTTCTTTAGAGAAACAGCTTGAAAACATGAACCCCTAAGAATGTCACATAAGAAAACCCAAACATGCAATGTTCAGGAATCGTAAAGGATAAATGTGCAAAACTTGCAGTTTCAGTAATAAAGGCAATAAATGGTAGACTTCCGTGGTAATCTGTAACAAATTTTTACCTATATTTCTGTTGTCAGAATAAACCCATTTTGGACCAAACTTTTTCCTGCAGTTTAGGAATACACAAAAAAAGTGTATTCCTAAATGTGAAACATTATTTCAGAGGCAGTTTAGGGAACAACTATTGCACTTCACCCCTCTCCCTCATACTAGGAAAAGCAGGTGAAAGAGTATCCTCTAGAAGCCAGCCCCTTTCACTATTCCCTAAACTGACATCTATGTCCAGATGTTGGTCACTTCTTCTACAATCTTCTACTATAAAGTTTTCCCAGATAAAGTTTTATATTTTAATTACTCTCTCATTATTTTCCTTTATATTTTTCCCCTTCTCTTTCACCCTAACACTTTTGTCAATTGTTTCACTTTCCCTCTTTCATTAATGTTTGACCTTTTATTCTCCTGCTCTCATTAAATGATCTTATGAGATCATTTAAACCTCACCCATTCATTAAATGTTTATTCATCTAGTCTAGTTTCCTGTCAAAGTTTTTTGTTTTGTTTTTTTCCTCATCTTCTTTATAGTGAATCCTCCTTGGATAGGGGCCATTTTTCTACTAGGGATTATAAATATTGTTCACATGTACAGATATAAATTATTTTTGTAATAGCCTCTGTGATCAGAAATCATCTTTTCTTGTCTGTAGGTATCTTCATTTTGGTTTTCCTAGAATACCAAACAAGTCCCATTCATAGAAGGATTAACTGCCTTCAATTTTTCTTCCTCTTTCTATTCCCATTTCTTTAATTTATTTATTTAATTAAGCCTTTTTTTTTTATTTTTTTTTTGCCTAGAGCTTGGCAAAAATATCTTCTGAAAGCAGGTCCATATTATGCTTTTGCTGCTGTATAATTAAAAGTAACTTCACAAATTAAGCCTATGTTTTGGTAAAAGAACTGACATGCAGGCTTGAAAATTCATATATCAGTTTTGACACAAGCAATTCAATGCAACCAAGATATAAAAATATCTTGGAGAAGTGTTGATAAAAAATTGAAGCCTTGGTTATCACTGTGTAGCCAGCACACTGTGTCTACATTTGAAAATGACTTGGTACAACTCATTCTACCAAATGTGAGAGAGACAATGGTTCTGGATCATCCCATTCCTCCTATTTTTAACTAAAAAGACAGAATGGTGGTTTTGAAACTTTTTGATAGGGTGCTGCTTTATTTTACAAAGTGCTCTGGCACTCCTTCAATTATCTTGCTTTGACAGACACAGACAACTTGCTGAAAAGCACATTATCCTCAACCTAGTACTAGAAAACCTTAGAATTTACCCTGCATTTCATGGCCAGATTTTGTTGCCTTTGATTATATTGAATTGTTATATTACCCTGAAATTGAGTCATTCAGTTTGATGGGTTTACTTCCCCTTTGCTTTAGTGACAGCTAAAGAACACCTGCACTCGACATGTATGTGTCAGTAGGGACTGAGGACCTCAGTACATAAATGTGTACCTCTCCAAGTACAAACTTATACATCTGTATTTCAGAACAAGGGACAAACTATGTAGGAAAAAAAAAAAATTCTACTACATTAATTCATGAGGAAATAGATTCACATTAATCCAGCAAAATGAGTAAGTATAAAGTATAAAGATTATTCCCTACTCCTTTCTTTTTCTCTGCTTTCACCCAGTTAATTTCCCTTTTCACCATCTTTTCCCACAGCTTTCTTTGTTTTCCCCTTCCATATTCTATGCAAATCTTACTGTTAATTGGTTAAGTCCACTCTGGAGTCTAACCATAAATTCCCAGACACAGAATCTTTCGTGTCAATTTTTTTCTGGCTGATTACAGTTATGCTTAGAGGAAAAAAATGTCAACATACAGCAAGTGCTACAACAGTGTATGAAAATACACAAACACATAATTAAACGTTGAACAAAATATCAGCAGGATTAGAGTGTCATGTTGGAGCAAATCTTGATAAATCCTTCTCGATAACAATACAGCATCATAAAAGGAATATAAATTTAGCCCATTAAAGTGTTGTTGGACAAAGAAAGACACATCAATACATCTGTTAGTCATTTTCTTACTACTAAGGGACTCTATTATTGTGCTGCAGATGAAAGTTTTGGCCATGAAGAGATTTGCAAATATGCAAATTAATGCTAACAACATAATACATATCTTACTATTCATCAACAAATCAATGGCATTCTGGCATAGTTTAAACTGTGAGTAAATGAAGTTAGTCAACATTTAGACATACATACCTACAACAGACATTTCTGGAACTGTGGCATGATATGGACCATCAACAAACTCTGGGGCATTGTCGTTGATGTCTTGAACCTTAATAATGAATTCTGAGGGAGGCTCTAGAGGCTGGTTTGTGTCCCTGTCTACTGCTTGAGCTGTTAGAGTGTATTCAGCTTTTTCCTCACGGTCAAGCCTTTTCATTGCATGAATGTCTCCAGTCTTGTCATTGATCACAAAGATTGTTCCAGCTCCATCTCCTGACAGAATATACTTGATTTTGCTGCTGCCAGGATCCAGGTCTGTGTGTAACTAAAAGGGAAAACAAAGCATTTTAGTGACAAAAATTATACCCTGAAATATTTTTGTACTGGTCTAACCATATATTTTCTGAAGCTATTCTTTTGTACTTTTATCTTAGCACAGGTGATCCAGATCGCAGCTCAAATACACAAGGAGAGTGGGAATTTGTATGCATACTAATCAAAAGTGAATGCAATCATAGGCATAATTAGACTTTCTATTTAAAAAGCAGCTGTTATATATATTTTAAATCCCTGTTCTAAAATGTAAATGTCTTCAAAACTATTATCAGCCAAAATGAACAACCACAAAATGTCCTTAACCTGTTAGATCAAAGGGTGAATGAAGGATTAACAATAATACATATTTTAATCTAGTTTCTTATTTTTAGTTATTGCTTCAGCTTATTTTCAGGTGATTGAAAATGGCTGAACACTGGCAGCTATGCAAACGCTGTAACAGACAGCATTCACAGAAACTTAGAACTGTATCATAACTCAGCTATTAGCAGAACTGAAAATGTTCTAAGAGCATTGCTATGAAAGTATTTCCCCTGAAAGAAAGTATTGCTAAAGCAAGTTGCCAGAAATCTAAGAAGACTCCTTAGACATATCTTCCCTTTCTCCTCAATGCCTCATTAGAAATAAAAAAGAAATATTAGATTTAACTTGACTTTTCAAACCATCAAGATAGGATTATAATAATCTGAAACAGGACAGGAAAAGTGGGTATTTTTTCTCTGATTTTTTTTTTTTTTTTTTACTTAAGAGTCTGAACTGAAAAACACTGGAGACAAAGGACTACTACTGATTTTTTTATAGACTCAGAGCCAAGTACTGAATATCAGATTATATCAAAAAACTTCTCATTTGCAACAAGAAGCACACCAGTTGGTGGACCATATGTATTAATGTCAACACTTTCAAAACTACTGGACAATAGATATACAACAATAATGCTTTAAATTCTACTTATTATTACATCAAACACACTCAATGTGAATAGTAAGAAGTGAATAATACGTCATTAAAAATTTGATTTGCATTTATTATTATTTATTTCTGCCTCACAAGAGATAGGCTGAAGGAAATACGAACAACCTGTTTAAATAAACTGCAACATGACTTACAGCAGCTACTATTACTTATTCCTGTTTGTTCATTTTTTGTGCAGACAGCTCAACAAAAATTGTTGCTGGTTATGCATTTTGCTCTTCAATTGATAGCAGTGGTTTCTAGAGCTGGACAACACTGTCATTTGATATAAGAACCTGCATTAGGATATTAAAATAGGTGTGGAAAAAAAGTCTTGTAACACTGGCTGCAGCCAAGCAGTAGATTTTCAAGTCATGCCAAAAGTAGGCTTTACAGGTTCTTCAGAAGATAATTGGTCACATGCAGTTATATCTTCAAATTAGCTGTTAGGAATAAAGGCTTAGAAAACTCAATAAGAGAACCTTAAAAAAAGGAATCTTGAATTGGTGCAATAAGTGCAGCGCACAATGGCAGTCAGGTCTGATTTTCCATTTTATCTGGTTTACTATACATACAAAGCTTGGGCCACCATTGTATTCTCTCCTCTGCAGTAACAGCAGAACTCCCACTGAGTACAAGAGGTGTAACTTCATCCCCTGTGTTTTCCTGGGCAACACTTTATTACCACACCAGCTACTGCCACACCACTGTTTTAACAACTTTTTAAAAGCACTTCAACTGTCTGTGAATATGAATGACTCAATGCAGTTCACTCTCCCTAAGCAACCTACACAAACATACACATAAACATAAAGTGACTGCAGAGCCATTTTTCAAACCCTCTATTTTTCTTTTCGTAGTTTCCGTCAGCTTTTACTTGAGAACAATCAGCATAATTTATGTTATGTTAATTAAACGGCACTCTCCAGTTGGTTGGTACTGCAGTTTTGTCCAATCGGTAAGACATGTTAATACATTGCCACATATTTTTTTTTTGCCTTAAAGATCATTGTTATGAACAGGATTATACTCAATGTAGGTGTTAGGAACACAAAAACTTATTTTCAGAGTCCGAGAGACTATCAAGATTAATCTAGAATTTGTTTGTATTTTAAACAGATTTTTTATACTTTAAGTGTCTATTTGATCCCTAAATAAAATCCATGCATTATTAACACTGAATATGAAGATTTGGTCAGTAGTCACAGCTGAATTAGAATGGCATAATATCATAACATTGTCTAGGCGTACACAACTCAGCAAAGGAATTTGGAAAATCTCGGTTTGCCTGAAATACTCTATAATATATAAGAATTATATAATAATGAAAAACCCCTCTATAATTACAATTAATTGTTTCCTCTAATAAGTTAAAGTCCTTTGCATCAAAAGAAATAGATATTACTATTTGAAACATTGTAAAATGAAGGACTAAACATTAAACAAAAGTAGAAGAGCTAGAAGCATTTTATAATCCTAAAGTTGAAACTGAGTATGACTAGCAGATAAGTTTTTAACCTAAAAATTAGTAGTGGGAAAAAAAAAAAAGGAAAAAAGGCTAAATATTTTTTTCATTTTTAATTAAAATTAAAAATAATTAAAAAAACAAAAAACAAAAAACAAAACACCCAAACCAGAATATGCCATTTACTAAAATCACATGTGCTTTCTATGGTTAGCATTCAGGCTGACCAATTAAAATATCTTTCTAGGTTTTGAAATTCTTAAACTATACTATCAAAATATTGTAATAAATGACCTATGAAAGAGCCATTTTTTCAAAATAATTTCATTGTTTGGGTTTAGGATTAAATCATCATCTACTTACAAAGTTAAATTACAGATCTGAAGGGAAATTCTAAGCCAGAAAGCACAGTATTTTTTTCCAAGTAGTATTTCCTCTCTTCTAACAGATGTGAATGATAATTTACAGCAATTGTCAAGCTTCAGCAAGCTGTGCTCATGTGAAGGTTAAAGATCATTAAACACATAATTATATAGGGTCTAGGTGAATGATAGAGAGAGATAATGAATATGATAAATTAATACCAGTTTCTGCTGAAAAAGCCTCACAAATGTTGTAAATGTGAAACTGCTTTCCATACCTGTAGCTTTATTTGTTCAGACTGTGCTTGAAGGCCAAGCTCTTGTTTTTCAGAGCAGTACTGAGAAATGTAGCAAGAATTGCTATTTAAAAATGGAGACATCTACAGCTTGCTCCTATGTCTCACTACCAGGCAGCATCCCAAAACAAATAGAAAAGCATGTTTACTGGAAAACCTGATCAGGTTCAGAGTGAGTCAAACTCACTTCCTTTATGTGAGATTCAGTTAATCAGACTTCAAAGGAAGTGAAATCTTCTTCCTCCATCACTTTCTTGCCTGTGGGACTATGAATTCGCACATCTCTGTCCCTTAAAGTGGCAGATGCAACACAATTTGTGCCTGAATTCATGGCAACAGGAGAGGTTTTGGATCCTCTCCTGGCTTTAAGGGTGATGCAGATGCCTTATATTATTACCCAACTAATGCCTCCCATTTAGAATCACAACAGGTCTGTTCCTAAAAATGACCTTCATTCAAAATGAACCTCCAGAAAAATAGTTTCTAATCATTATTAATTCTTTTTGCTATTCTATGTTACAATACAGATGATAATCAATGAAGCAAGTATTAATGGTACCAGCATACACAGTACACGGTGTACTTCCACAAAACTAATGTTATTTTCACTAATAATGCATGTATATCTGAAACTATTGCCAACGCTATTCAAATAAATAACACATATTTATAGTCTCCCACGTACATACATTACAAATATGCATAATTACAATCAATGCAAGAGAAACTGCGGAGATTAAACTTATTCAAAGAGCCTCTATATTCTGTGTATGTAAAACTGCTACTTTACAGTAAAAGAACAAACACATAAGCATGTTACTGATACTAAATTCTCCCATTCCACAGATGCTTATAATATATTTAACCAGATTTTCTTAAGAAGTATGTGGTTCATAAGTACATGGCAGCAAAGGACTTAATGTACGGACAAAGGCTGGAAGCTCCAAGCTAGGTTGGAGATTTATGAGTCTCCTTTGTGGAAACTGTCTCACCAGCCCTCAGTCAGCTACCTGGCCAATCTAAATAGTCAAAACAACAGCTTGCTCAGAACAATCAATTTCATGTTGAAGCCATGTGTTCACCATCAGGAAAATAGGTAATGCACTATTCCCCACCCCAAATTAGCAGAAAGCTTTTGACTGGCCTTTGTAATAAGATGGGGCACTTCCAGTTCCCTCCAGGTGTGGTGTTGAAGCACAACTTCATACGCGGTAGCCCATATGTGATGCATCATCAAATGGAGGTTTTGTAACCCAAATTTCCTTGTATTAGTAAAAAAGCATAAATATATCAATAATTCACAAGAGGAGGAAATCTGCACATTGTGAAAATACTCCTGGACATTTTTAATTAAGAAAAGAGAAGGTGGCATTATGTAGTCAAGTTTTTATTTGAGTTTATTACAAAGTAATTAATTCATCCTCTTGTAATTACAAGGGAATTACCCCTTACTTGCTTCAAGGGAAAAGGCATAATCTGCCCTTAAAACTTCATTTTAAAATTTACATAATTCTTTTCCTTCATAACTGTGAAATCTTTTCTAAGGGATTAACTTGTACATCACTGATTTTCACCTGATGTTACACAGATACACACGTAACACATCAACACTATTCTGATACTTCAGGTTCTTCTATTTTTTTCCTACCTATGCCTTACAATAAAATTCCTCATTTTGAGGCAGACACCATTTAATGAATTTAAGAGACAGAATTTTCACCTTTTATTACTCTTTTCCAAAACTGCTGGATTCCAAGAAACTCTAGATCATTTTGTGAATGAATGGAAGGATTTTGGTGACTTTCACAATGATTTATATACATCAGTGCTTTCAAAACTGTAATGTAACTTACTCATCATGTGCTCCTTTCTGTATGTGATATTGCAAAGATTTTTTTTTCTAAAAATATCAGCATGATTAGGTGTTACAGAAGGTTTTTGTGTGTATTGTTGACATGCTCTGACACATAGTAGACAATAAGCACTTTTATTGACAACCCACAGTTTTAAAATAATTCATAATTAAACTATTATAGATTCATTTGAACACAATGCAGAATTAATAAAGTGAAGGTAGTTTAAATTTAATGGAATCTTTCATTTTCTTCATGGATAGGCTGATCCCATCTTTAGTAATGGAAATTATAGCTGCACAATGGGGAAGAGGAAAAACAAATATTCTGCATTATTATTCTGAATAATAATTGGGGCACAGACTTGATTTACCTGACATAATGTCAGTACTTCGAACACTTTTAGAAAGGAAACAGACATGTCCATGGATGACGAAGGTTTCATTTAAATTAGGAGAATCATGTAACTTGAAGCCTTTGGAGTAACTGTCAGAAGACATTACTGCTCACACTTCTCAGCTGCAGTTTCATAACCATATTCAAAGAGAATTAAAGCAATGATACCCCTAACACTTTAATTTAAGACTATAATCTCTGCTTTTGTCTGCCTCAGTTTCCTACCATGCTATTTGAGTATCTTTGATTCCAGATGGCATCTTTTATGTTTGTGTTTATTCTTTGCTACTGCTTTTTTATTCTATTTGATTTGCTAATTTTGTCTCCGTTTATATTCATATTGCAACTATGCACAAACTGCTTTTCATTGCCTACCTTTTGGTATCATCTTATAATACACCAGAGTGAACTGTTGTTTAAAATCCAAAGAAAAGATTTGGATCTAACTATCTGCTCTAATTCACTGATTATGAGCAACTGATGCAAAAGAAAAGCTCAGGAAGGTGACTGAATCTGCTCTAAGACCTTTCTCATTAGAGCAGCACCGATCCTTCGTTTAAGTGTCATGTATCACCTCCCTCACCAGGCTGAACTAATGTTTTCTAATATTTTCACTCAGTGCCTTGGGAGGAAAAAAACCATAGCTATACTTGTTTTTACAGATGGGAGGAACAGAGGGAGCAAGAAACCCACATTAAGTCTCGCAAACAGCCACATTAAGAAAAATCATCCAGACCATAGGACTACCCATACCATTCCAAAACAGCTGTACTAATTTATCTCCAGTTAAACACAATATTAGTTTTTAAATAGAATAGAATTGTTATCTATTGCCAGTTTCCAGGAAGCTGTTCCCCCTGCCAGCAGAACTCCCTAAGAGGGAGGAAACCATGCTCCCCAATGCAAAGTTTCCCTCAGATGCAGGTCTTCCTCAAACCCACAATCCTATGTTCACCTTCAGTGGTTGTGACAGCAACAAAGACAAGGTAATATGTTTCTATTGTATGCTATCTTAATTCCAAAGCATGGTCTTAGGTTGTTTTTTCTTTATGTATTTCTCATATACCTTGCTTCTTCTGAATCCTTATGTTAAGCCAGATGACAGCTAAACCTTTCTGTTTTCCTAGTTCTGGTCTTGGCCTTTTCCATTTGGGAATACCATCTGTCTTCCCTTCTGTCCTGAGAACAACCCCACCACATACAACCTGTGTCCCACCGCAGCTTGGATTGCCACCTTTAGTCACCACTTTCTGTAGCTATTTAACGCCCAAGTGTCCTGTGTCAAGTGGCCTCAGATGGCTGGCACCTTTTTGTAGTTGGCTTTGTGCCTAGCTTGGAGTTCATGTAACTATTTCTGAACCCAGACTGCTGTTCCTTTCTCGTGTTCCAGCAGACACTGCTCCCGTGAAAAGGTCTTGAATTTTTAACCTAAATGTTTCTGATACTTAGAAATATGCAATGCATTTGTGTCATACTGACAAAGAGGAATTCTTTCCCATCTCATTTGCTTCTCCATTATTTCCTTTATACTGTACTGTGGTTCACCCACAGGACATCTGAAAGCTGGGTATAGAGAGACTCAAAAATTGCATGCAGTTTTAGTCCTGCAAAACATATTCCCTCTTCTATATCTTTTTAGGGAGAAAAAGTATCTGTCTGTCATCTCTTACTGTTTGAGGACAAACACTTATATTAACAATTCCAGTGCTTCATGCAGTATAATTAACAGTGCTTCTTGCACTTGTCACTGTTTTCCCAACTCAGTGAAATAATAGTAAAGCCGTTTGCTCCATCCTCCATCTTGTCAGTCTTGGACACAAACTACACTGTAGTTTCTGCTACCTGTAAGATTGTGTGAAGTCTCCAAACATGACTTCAGAAGAGTGTTCCCTTTTGGCTGTCAGTTTCAACTGCCAGCGGAGTCTGTCTTGCTGCTCCTTCCTCTATATAAACAGAAGATGGGTAAGTCTGTTAAAAAAACCATAAACCATGGGAATTTCCTATTGAAAGAGCTAGCCAGCAGTTCAGCAGTTTGTATGTATCAAATCCTTCTCTCCCATTCTTTTAATCATCATCATCACTTTATTCAGAGTGTTCTGAGGTTTTCTTCCCATTGGTTGAGCTATATTTTCTCTTTCCTCTTTCCTCTTTAAAAGCTTATTATAACTTCATTCTCAGGCACAGAGTACATTGCACTCGAGCACTAAGACCTCTTTGTGTTTTTCAAATTATTTTCTCCAGTGAATGTCAGAGTAATATCTTACAATACGTACTCTTAGGATTGCAGAATAGGAATAAAAAAGTTAATCACCACATACTCTCAGCAGTAATTTGAAGGTTGCTTACATAATCTATCAAAATTAAACAAGCTATAGGCTAGATCAGTGAAGGGTGAAAAAGGTACAATAGGCCAGCGTGGTCAAAGATGACAGGATATTTCTATTTATTTATTTAAGTTGTCATGATTTTACAATCCTTCTAGGCTCTGCTTTCACCATCTTGGCTTCTGATCGTGCTTTCCTCATAATGATTAGGAGGACCCTAGTGATTATAAACTCTTACTTCTTAACAAAAGAATTTAAAATCCATGCAGAATGCATTTTGTTATTGAATACTATCTCATAAAACAAACCCTAAAGCATTAAAATACCTTTTTCTTAAGGTAATTTTTCAAACTTAAGATGACTGCTTAGCATACTTCAGTGTCTGAACATAAGGAAGTAAGTACTAGCTAAAACCACATAATGTGTAAAGCTGGCAGTGCAAATAGAAAGCTCTTTTCTAGCAATTGGCTGTCAAACACATCTACAGTGCAGAAATATAAACATCAGCTATGCAGCCAGCTTTCGGCTAAAATTGAAAACTGTTAAGAAGGTAACTGAGTGAAATAGAGAACTGCAAAATTAAATTCTGAATACCTACATATTGTTTATCTTACAAACTATCTGCTTAAATGTGACACTATAATTTACTTTTAGTGTACTTACACTAACCTGTGAACTGTGCACATGGGTACAGTATAAATTTTTTCTTACTAAAAATATTTTTCAAGTTACTTGGAATGTGAAAACAAATGTAGCTAGGAAATGATACAAAGTAATTCCTCATGAGATGTCAAACAAAACATTACTTCTTCAGAGTCACTATGTCTGCAGTTACAAAGCAACATCAGAATGTCATACATCAGAATAAACAGATATACTATGAGAATAATTTGATTATTTTCCTCCATTTTCTTGCAGTTAGATGTTTATTAGGGATAACTCGTGCAGAATTGTGAGTTATTCAGAAGAACCTGGTTGAAACTAGTTATTACGATTTCATACAGTTTCACAAGAAATTACTTGCCACATCACTTCTGTGGTTTTCAAAGCTTCCTAATGTAATTTCCCGTGCATTTCCACTAAGTCATGCATTCCTGTGAATTTCTTACAAACTGACTTGCGATGGTTATGTCTCTCATAATGCGATCAATTTGCAATACCATTAAATTTGAGATATTTTTTAAACCACTAGAGATAGATCATAGCTTCTGCCTTTGATAATGCTTTTCTGGAAGAATTGACAGAGGAGAACAGAACACAAACCATTACACAGAGACAATATTAAATATGCAGAAATAAGCAACTGTACTCACTCCAGCAGGGTCTGATACTTAGCAATGTATTACCTCTGATTCTCGAGCTACTTCTATTGAGTCCTGCAACCCCCCTCTCAGTACATACGGAGACTAGAATTTCAGTGAAAGTCATTACCTTTTCTTGGCACATCAGATAACCTGTTTCCAAAGAGGGAAAACCAAAGAGGGGAAAATGGCAGTACTATAAGTGTGAGCACCATTTGGAGTAATTTGTTGTAAATACCTAACCTACCTGTGATTTTAAACATCCAAAATATGGGGTCAATGTTCTATCAGAAGAGAAACTCTGTCTCAGCATGAATAAAGACAAATTGCATACAAATCAGTATCACAAAAGCTGCAAGTGTGTAACATATGTCAATCTCTAAACAGCCAGAATCCATACAGACTTCATAATGATTTAGTCTAGACCTTTATCCAAATTGTCTGAGCTCATGGTGAAGACTACTGTGGGAGGCTGCAGGAGACATCTGTACTAATTTAATGATGGTTGAATCATTGTCATTTTTTTTCTACCCACACAAGCTTGGTAGTGCTCCTATCACTATCTGAGGATGGAACAGCCAAAACCCCATATGGTCCTCTCCCCATTCAGCTGTTCTTTGAATTTCTCTAATGGGACATTCTTCTGTGACCAGCTATCCTGAATTCTATCTTTTAGGACTATGAGTAGCAGAGAAGATGCACAATATATACTAGACTGAAGTTAAGAGGCAAAGAAACATTTTGATTTCTCAGGACCTCTTTTCAAATGACATGAGTATTCTTCCTCCTTCAAAGAACTGACTATTAAGTTGCCCACTAGGGAACATAATGGCCATGAAAGGAACAGCAACGGAGGGAAATATGCATAAGGGAGATCTTTGAAGACCCCCAAGTACTCTGATGAGGTTTCTTTGATAAAACAAGTTCAGGTACACATTTGGAAGGGCTCAGAAAAAACCAAGCAAGCAAACAAACAAACAAGGAAAACTCAACTTTAAAAATATAAGGAAGAGGTACCACATTAAGAACTGCAGTTTCTAAATGATCCAAATGATAGCCTAGATACAAGCATAATGCAAAATTCAGGTATTTATGTACATTCCTATTCTTTATCTGAAAGAAGTCTACTGAGATAACTAAATGACAGCTGGTTACCTGGGCAGCTGACAACTGCAGAGCCAGTACTCATCTATAAATAATAATTATTAATTACTTGTTTTACAAGTAATATTACACATTACAATATTACATAGAGGTCCTTGTTGACACAAGGGCTTTGTTACACCATAGGGTGCAACCTGCATTGAGTTTACATCATTGTCCTCTGCTTATGGTGAAATATCAAGTGGCTTTTTTTCCTCTTGCCTTTTTCTGTAAAAGGGACAAAGAAGAATGAACCCAGAAAACTGATTTCAGAAATTAGTTTCTAAGTCATTGGCTAATTTCTACAATTACCACCTATGGATTCGGTACATCTCAAAATCATGGAAAAAATGAGGCTGAATTCTCCAAAAATTTCAAGTCCTAAGATGATTCTTTTTAATCTATTTTTTAATGCAAATGGTTTTAGGATCTGATGTAAGACCCAGGAGTGTCTGTCTCAAATTTCAAGGGACACTGGACAAAACTCTTTTTTGCAACACACAAAGAGCTGCAAATAAAGACACAGAACTAAAGACACACTCCCAAAAAGGAAAATAAAAAGACACAACTGACATGTAGCTGTTAATTCATATTATGCCTCCATAATTTACAGTCCAATTAAACTCAGATTTTACCAGTAGCTTCCATTTTTTTACATTTTTCTGATAACTAACAGATCAGGTGTAGCAGACTTTCATGCAAACTAAATAATGAGATTAACAGTTGCCTCACTGTGAGATAATAAAGTGTTGAAAATAGCAGGACCCTGGAGTAAAATATTTGAAATTATTTATCAAGTCAGTAAGGCCACCTTTTCACATTTACTTAGGATATAGGAGATGGAATATTTTGTTTGCCTATGGAGATGGGATCACTGGGTATGTAAATGGATATTGATGGCAAAGTTAACTGAAAAGATAATCTGCTGTATGATGTTCTTCAACAAAATGTTAGCAGGATAAAAGCACTGTTGCTCAGTTCTGTTATAGATATTCTGACACAAAACCTGATACGTATCTTGGCTTACCAGATGTTAACTCTTTGACAAACTTGGCTGGCTGAAAACCACATCCATAGCATGATAAGCCCAATCTTTTTGTCCAGCATACTGGAAATCAAAGCCATATTAAATATCTCACTGCTGACCACCTTCAGTTTCTGAATTTGTATGTGTTTATCAGCTGGACCATAGGTCCCCATTTCAGCTATGCCAAGCCCACCAATAGGTAGTTTCTCTCAAAAGCCCATGGGACAAGAATGGCTAATTTTCTCCAGTTTGGTGTATAACTGCTTCTGATCAGCACCAGTGTTAGCAAGGTGGCTAAATGAGGAAAACCCCATGGGTTCTCCAGTCTCCTCTTTTCTGCATAACACAGAGTGACAGTGATAGGAATAGCTCAGACATTATTTTTAAGAAAGAAATAATAAGCTGAATACAATCCTGCCTTCCTAACCAGCACAAACCCCAAGCGATCTTATCCTGGCAAACAGAAAACACAGCAATTTTGTGGTACTGCGACACATTTCCTATAATACAATAGAAATTCATCAGAAAAGCAGAGTCCCCAAGTGAGCTATATTTTCTGATGGTTTGTTGGTTTGGGGTTCTTTTCATATATTATTGATATGCAGGTTTCACAAACATTTTCAAGTTTGTGAAAGAAATCAGAAAAGCTGGAAAATTCTTAGGTTTGACAGCTACTACAAATAGGTCATCAACAGTCTCTTACATATAAGTCACATTCAGAGAGAGTGTAGTTAGCAAAAGTATTGCTAGAAATAACCATTTTACAATCCAGTTCCGCTTCTTGATCTGCACATAGCATGGATTTCTTAGAGTTGACATGTATGCTTTCTGCCAGTATGGCCAGTCTCTACTCAGTTCAATTCCAACAATTTAGATGAATGTTACATGAATATAAACCATTCTCTAGACCAGAACATAATGTATATTTGTAAAAAAGAATAGAAGATAGTAGAAAAATTGCATAATATATAGCATACTGAGTCTTGATAGCTTACAAAAGAACTTCAGTATAGGAGTTAAATAGTTAGAAGTCTGACATCTGTCCTTTGCCAATAAAAAGGAATGAGGTTATGTAGATTAAGTGATGAATAATAGAGAAGATGTAAAAAGACTGTAAAAAGCCTTCATGTAAAGTATGATATATTGTCACAAGAAAAATAAATCCTCATATTTCAGCATTCTTCTATCTGCTGAGATACAGATCCAATGTGATAGTGAAAGTCAAAACCAAACATCAGCCAGTTTGGAGGACGAAAACAACCAAGAAACAGAAATACCTAAAGTAAACAAATGGGAAAGTGGAAAGAAACAAAAGGAAGTAACTACCAAGCATATTGCTCCTAAAAAAAACATGTAGGAAAAATGTTACATGAATGTTAGGCATTTTAAATGTTGCCATAGAAAATGAAGCTGAGAAAATTTAACTTCCAGATGCCAGTTTATTGATTGCAAGATGGTTGGGTCTTTTTTGTTTGTTTGTTGCAAAAGACAAACAAACCTCAGCCTTCCAAACACCTAAAGCAAAGAAGAAACCCCCCCGTAATCTAGGTACACTTCAATAATATTCATTTCAAGGGTTACCTGGAGAGTTTTACATTTGGTAAATGCTTTTTCTTTCCTTTTCATGTTCTTGTCTGCAAGAGATTTGACAATAAGTGAATTTTTACACCTGTGTGGAGAAACACCACAGAAGCAGTTCCTCACTATCAAAGAGATGGAGGGTTGCTTGATGGAAAGAATTTCTTCCAAGAAATATGCACAAGGAAAAACTAGAACAGAAGCTAGTTAAATCCAGGAGAATAAGAGAAATTACATTCCTAGAAGGTGGGCCACAAGCTGTTCGCAAAGATAACATAAATTTCAATGGCTCCCTTGACTGCAGACCATAGCTAAATGAATGGATATAAAAGACAAGATCAATAGAAAGCCTCTGAGTTTGTTTAGTTGGTTGCCTGTTGGGTTTATTTTTTTTTTTTCCACCTAGAAGTAATACCTGATTTGGATCTCATTATATTCAATAGTGAGTGTATTTCTTTGTTAAGAATACTCCCAAACCTTATTTATTCTGTCTAGAATCTTACTGCCAAGCTCATTTCTTCTCCCTCCCTGTGGCTAAATCTCTCTTCTGGTCCGATTCTCTTCTAGAAGTGACACTTTATATTGATAGCCCAAGCAAAGAGAGTCATCATCAAACTGGCTGCATCATTCAGCCCTAGGGTGCAATGCTGAGAGTGATCACACACCCTCAGTACCAGCAATTCACTCAGAGCTTTGCACAAACTTGACATAACCTTTTATTTGTCTTCCTGCAATAAAGGTAATGTTATCTTCATCTAAACATTAATACATGGACATCATGCACGTTACTGTACAATCGTATCACCACAGTAACTGAGTGAGCCACACCATTGCCAAGCAAAAATTAATTTTTCTTCCCTTTTTGCTGGTGGAGAAACAGTCACAGAAATCGAGAGGCCCAGTGATCAGAACAGAGTAGTTGAAGGGCCTACATCACTAAGCAGTACACACAGCTACATATATTTTTTCACCAACAATTTTTTGTAAAAGAATAATGTTTTAGTGACACTCACTTCAACCATTCACCTGCATGTTACTGAAAAATTATTTAGGAAACAAATACAAGTTTGGGAAAAGACCAGTGCAGTATTATTATTTTTTTTTTTTGAAAGTTTCTAGACCAGAGTGCTTCAATGTCATTTTACATTCAAAAACTTTCTGTGCCTATATATGCATTAACTTCATTCTTTTATAGTAATTAACTGTTTAATATATTTGAAATGTAAATCAAATGCTTCTTTTTAAACTAATTTGATTTGTTATCGTATATGGGGTTCTTTTTTTCATACTATAAAAATACTATGCCTACCCCAAAACATTTACTGATATTCCAAAAAAAATATATTTGGAGTAACATAAAATATCTTTTCTCCCTAGCATTTCAAAACTGAACCTGAAATGAAAATCTGTTACTCATCACAGAAAGAGCACTCAAGTTCTAGGAGAATTAAACTTTCATTTGCTTTAAAAACAAAACCATTCCTGCTGCCTACACAAAACCTGCAATTAAACCTATACTTCCAACAAAAATAAAGCAATTTCATTCCCTTTGTTTATCATAATTTAATTTTTTTCCTTATTAGAACCAGCTTTATTTTAATGTTTTAGTTTTTTTATGCTATGACTCATACTCATTCTGTAGATATTAGAACAGCTTTCTGCCTTGCCTTTATTTCTGCACCAACACAAACATAATTAAAACATATTTGCTGTGATTATATTTCAGCATATACAGATCAACATGTATTTTGCTCTTAGGTATAGAATCCCTATTGTTCATGTAATTACTATGAAGAAATAATGCAAATGAGCCTGCTGGAGACAATTATTGGACTTTCTTCTTAACTTTATAATCTTCTAAACAAGAATTGGCATTCCACTCAGGGGCGGACAGCAAACACTCATTTTATTGAATGCTTTAAAGACTTCAAATTAACAGAAGCTAAGCAACCATTGTAATCATTCATCCAGTACATATTAATATATCTCTAAAATCAGATCTTAGATTGTGCTCTAGAATTATACAGTCAAGATATCTCTGATTAGTATCTGTTAACAAACAAATTTAAGTATTCTGCTTCTGTGATAAAGGACATCACATCTATGACTTGGCAGCTGCTTGCACGATTTGAATAAGGAATCACAGCAGGATGAGTTAAGACTGGAGTAAAACCCACATTTACAGAACCTGCTGAGAGTACTTCTTAACTTGTTTAGGATATAGAAAGACCTTTAAATTATTCAAACTTTTTTTGCAGTTTGTAATGAAAGTCATTGAACTATATCATAGGGTGATAAACATCCATGTGCTATGTTCTCCTAAATAAGCTCCCTGTTATTCCCAGTGACAGAATTTCCTAGCATTAAATAGTTTTACCCCAGTAAACATGCTTTATTACTTATATATATGCTGTCATGGTCCAAAAACACATGGAGGCACAAGGCACTGGAGAAATTTACCTCTGAAACAGACAGACACAATCAACCCCTGCCACTAGCACAACTGGCAGTATTCAGGGACAGGCAAGTGGCAAGTTCATCCCACAGTGTCAAAATCTCAGATGTTCAAACTAATCTCCCAGGTTTTTCTTTCTCCCCTTTTCCTAGCATGCCTTTTCTTCACATTATTTGGGGTACTGTGCATAAGGCAATATCCTCCTGCATTATCCAGTAACAGTCTTTTCTTAATAATTTCTTCCTGCTCATATTCCACAGATCCTAACTTGGCCAAAACATTTTGGGACACAAGTTTCACCATGCAAACCCAATCATTCCTGTGCATAGCCTTCTGTGTTATTGCTTTGAGTATATTTTACTAGCAAATGAATTAAGCTGTTTGTTCTGGCTGTTGGTTATCTCCAGTCCTAATTTTTGAGGCTATTTTGAAATGATGTATTTGTGATGCAGTTCATATTTTTGCCCTTTCAGAAACTGCAGTCAAAAGAAAGAATACCAACTCTCTTCTAAAGGCACTATGATGTCTAGATTATGTACAATCAAAAATGGAGACAGAAATAAAACAAAACCCAACATAAAAAACCTGCTGGTTTTATCTATGCTGCACTAGTAGATGCTCCCACAATTTCAAATGCAGAAGTGTACTTAGATATCTCATCATGCTATGTAGAAGGAAAATTTTGTCTATCCCTATGCTGAAGAGAAATCCAATGTTATAATTACTCCAGCATTCTATGAATCTCCCCAAGTGCCTGTATTGACCAAGTTCTCTGTGATGCTAAATTCTGCATGATATTTTAGTGACTTATTTCAAGGAAGGGAACGGGGGAAGAACTCAAATTATATTTGTTCATTTCCATCTTTGAGGAAACTAAAATAAAATTTCAAGAGCCTTAATATATTTTTCTTTTTTTGGTGCCTCCTTATCTTATAAAAAATGGAAAGTAATTTTTATTTGATGCACATCTGAACTGCTTCAGGTTTGGTAGTAAAGGAGTTTGAATTAAGCTAACATTATTTTTGGAAGGTTAAGAAATGCAACCATAGTTTAGCTCTGTTCAACTAAGCAGTGCCTGTGCTTTGAAATGACAGAAGCCTTTAAGTGCAAAGCGTTAAATAAGCTGATGAAGATGAAACCAGCCACATCTGCAGTTACTTACATCCAATTCAGTTCAGTCCTATTATGCCACAAATCTGATATATTCTTGCACACTTTAAAACAGTATTACTGTGAGGTAGTAAATAATAATTTGCACAGATAATAAGAAATAATGCAAAAAGGAGGAAAAAAAGAAAAAAACAACCCTCTAATATTATTTCTTGGTTCCTGCTCCACCAGAATGTAAGTTGTTACCACCATAATAAATTATTATGAACTTAAAAATCCCAAAGAATTTTACTGAGTTATTAATTAGAAATTTCCCCTTTTACATGGAAAGAGGTTCCAATTTCCAACATAAATTTAACCAGAAAAGAAGACTATTGTGTGTTAAACGTTACCTTGTTTTACATTTGACTGAGATCAGGCCCTGTACATACAGGAAAAACAGCAACAGTATCATTACCCTGTATTCAGTCTCCCCTGTACTAGGAACTTGGATGAAATATGGAATGTGGGCTACTACAAATTATGGTTAACTTTCCATGGAAAAAAACAGATCACTGGGACCAATTCCCCCACCCCTGAAGCTGAATGTCATTGGAATTAAATACATTGATTGGATACCTTCTTAGTAGAGAGCTAAAAAGCTGTCTGTGCATAATACCAGAAAATAAACGGAATAGAATTCTCAAATACCAGAGCATTCAAGACAGAAATGAATCCACGCCACCATACTGGTTGAATCAGTTGAGTAAATGTCTTTCAGCAATCTGTCTGTCATAGTATATCCCAGCTGCATTTTGCCCTCCTTGTGGACACAGATTGACAATATGAACTTCAAACATAGTTGGCCCTGTCATGCCCTTACCAAAGTCAATGTAGTGCCAACAAGGTTTGTCAAAGTTTTTAATTAAAGCAAATAAATAATAATATTAAAATGTAAATTTAAAAAACAAACAAACAAAAAAAGAAAAAAACAACATTAAAAACATTCAGGTAATTCCATGTTGGTTAAACATTTTCCTATGTGGCATAAAGGTAATTCAGTATTTCAAACTGATGTTGCAAATAGAGTAGACGTTAAAATTGTTAAGCAAATAATTTCAAGAGAAAACCAGTCTGGGGTACAGTCATTGGAAGAGGTCATATACACAAAATTAAGCTTTGCCCAATTGATTTCTAATTATAAAATCTGAGGCTCTAGAGTTTGTGGTTAATAGGCCTTCCCTTTAGCCTGAAAAATAAACTTATAGCGTGTGCTCACACACAAATACACATAAACTGCTCCTCATTGTTTTGGTAAGCAAGTGTGTGTCCTGGAACTGTTCAGCTAAGAATGAATCCGATGATGCCTCACTGAAGGCTGCCTGTGGAACTAAGCCTACAATGCCTCACTGATGGCCAGCTGCAATACAGCAAATTGTTCCTTATAATAAAGCTACAATAATGTCTGTTTGGGGAAAAAAAAAGAAAAAAAAAAAAAAAAGAAAAAAAAGACACAAGAAGACTCTAAAAGGGTTGAATAAATTTAAATGACCGAATTGTATAATTACATAGTTTTATATTTTCCTGTGTAAAAAAAGATAGTGGCTAGGAATTTCATATATTTAATTCATTCCTTCTTCAGCACCAAGCGTAGACTGCCAGGACATAGGAATCTCTTGCCTCATTTCATCTTTGCATGAAATTGCACAATTTTTTACATAAAAGAAAGACAAAGGGTTTAGTTCTGATTATTAAGTGTGCTCAACATCTGACTACATTTGGTACCTTCATCAGAAACTAAAATGGCTTGAACATGAGTATACTTTATCTATAATAGAAACAAGTTTAGTAAATCCTTAGCTAATCTATGTCTAAAATTATATGCAATCTATAATTAACACCTTGCACAGACAGGTCTGCCTGTCTGTTTCACGCAACAGCTGTGTTCAGCGTACACACACTGTATTTTGGAAATAGATGATTTCTTCTGAGTTCATAATCTTATAATAAAATGCTAGGACACTCATAAACACTATTCATCTTTTTCTTGGGGAATCTAAATTCTGTGCTGTGCTGTGTGATTACTGAAATAATAATAAATTACTACTCCTCATGGTAAGAGAAGAATTCTGATCTATGTAAATTGTCATCTCCATCACTGATATTTACAAATGAATGCATCTAATGATTTGGCTGCTAGAAATTTCACCCTGTAATATTTGCTAAAACCTATTAGTCATCTTCATTATTTTTCCCTCTAAAGTGTTAAAAAAAATTCAGAAGAAAATTATTTTTAAAAAGAAAAATACTGTCTTAATAAATTATTATTCTCAATTCTAGGCTTGATTTTCTGCTGCATTATTCCACTTGCAAATCTGAGAGTCAGCAGAGCACAGATGACATTTCTTGAAGAATCAGATCTTTCTTTGCTCTGCTCCAGTCCCCTTATCACCTATTCAAAGTTACACAAAGTAATCTGGAAAAAAGTGCTGTGAATCCGGTTGCATATATCTAAGTAACGGGTTTTCAATCGTGTATTGCTAGTAGACCAGCTTGCAAGCCAGCAGTCAAATTTTGTGGTGGCATCGCCCACAGATGTTTCACAGAAAGTGAGACACAGGGAGTTGTCAACCCACTGTGAATCAATTTATTCATTCTCACCAACTCTCCAGTCAATTTCATCCTTCAAGGTGCAAATTAGAAATACAGATGTATTCTCTGAAACGCTTTCCAGAGTCAGGTTTTTAAAGCAAGTTTAGAGCCTGTTGGCTCTCATCCACTGTAGTACCAGTTTAACACTGAAGGAATACTTCTGCAGGGAGCCACAACCCCACCTTTGAAAAGTGACCTTCATAAACACATATTTATATCAGTTATTATGTCCTGCAGATCCAAAGTCATAAGACTTTATAGCCACAGACAGGAACTGGCAAGACGCCTTTTGACTTTCAGCCACTTCTACCACAAGTAGCAAGTGTAAAGCTCTAAGACCATGCCATTGCCATAAACTTTGTGTTTGACATTGTTAGTACTGGGGATCAGAGTTTGCAGGACAGCAACTACCCAAGACTACTACACAACTGAGAAGGAACTTCAGTACTTAGAGTTTCATCTGTATAGAACAGTGACCTACATTAGATCCTGCACTAATTCAAAGTATGTTCCATCTGCATCAACCTGGAATTTAAAGTAAAAAGGAAACTGGAAGGTGAATAAATAAATTATGTAATAAAGTCATTAAAGATCTGTGAATTGATGAAAGAATGAACAATGGTACATAATACCTTTCGCATATACTTTGAGCACTGCTCAGTGGACCTGTGTTTTTGTAATTTATTAGTATTTGTTGCGAGAACTTGCACCAGTCAACAGATAAATAAACCAATAACAGCCTGTTGGGTTTTCTACTATCCTAATATATAGGGGTTTTTTTCTAGCACTGCAAAGTGATATAACTAATGGTACCATATTATTTTGACTGAGAGAATGCAGATGAAATTTACTTGCCTCATTATGCTTCACTTTGGCCTAGCCATAAGCACTGTGAAGAACAGGCAACTAACCCCAGTAGGCTGCTCTGCTATTCTGGGCTACCAGTTTCAACACTGATTTCTCTTGATAATGTATTTCAGCAGATGAGAGTAGAAGACCATGTGGATAAGACACAGCAGTGAATATGTTTCAGTCACAATAAATTATACCTCTTTTATTTAGACTGCTGGGAGCAAAGTATGCCATTGTAGCTCAGAGATATTGCTAAAATTTGTATTAATATGCATTGTTCTTTCATTTTAAACCTTACAAAATTGAATCTAAATAATGCTATTCTGGATTTTGAAATATGATTATAGCTGACAAAGTATGATATCCTACCAGTTACAATGACAGTGCTGTCTCCTTATTTTCATATTCAGCCTTTGTTTTAATATGCAGATACTAATGATCCATAGCTACATAAATGTAAATACCAAAGATTCCATTTTAATCAGGACACATAAAAAAAGAAAAAATGTTTAGTAGTGACAAAGCAGTACTTAATGGAATTAAAAAGTCATACACATATACAAAGTTTACATGTTTATTATTATCAGTGAATTCTTCACTTGCTTTTGAAAATAGCTGTAGGATAGTGACTCAAACAGGGTGAGCATCAGCCAAATCCAGCCGAAGGAGGAAAAATAGGGCATATATATTTTTATATTGCTTATTGCACAAGAATGAGCACTACTTTGACCAAGACTTTTTGAACAGTATGAAAAGGTGCTTTGGGGTGCTCCATGAATAACTGTTCCCTATTAAGCTACAGAAAAATTTGCAATGGACTCTTCTGTCTCTAGGGAAACTTTAAAAGCTTAAACAGAATTTTAATAATATTTTGCCAATAGTATAAAATTTGTTGCTATAAGCCTAACTGCAGATGCACAGATTATATTTAAGCCATATTTTTTAAAACAAAAGTAAAAAAAAAAATCAGTTATGAAGGGGTAAGCTTTTATCTAAACTAACAGGGCAGTGCATGCAGCTGGTTGACGTATGGTTAATGTGGTACTTTTCAGAGCTTTTAACACACTTTGCTGATTGTTTGCTCAAGGCATATGGTTTGAATGAGCTGGGCAGTCCACAGTACAGCTGGCAGACTAGATATCTAAACCTGGCAATCAGCCTCAGAGTTATGTGTGACTAGGTATCAAATTTGCCTGAATTTTATGTTATTATTTCTACACTATTAGTGTAAATTTGAAGTCACTTCTGATTCTACTACAACAGATGCCACTGCTTCCAGTCCTGAAGCAATTAGCTGTAGCTGACCCATGTTATGGAAGAAGGGTCTTAAAAGGGCAGAAGCATTTTTCTAGGGCAAAACAATTATGAAAAGCTTTCATTAAACAAACCCAGTATTTTCAAAATGGGCAAGCATAATTTTCTCTAGTGCACAGATTGGAAAACTGTGACAGGTGCTGTTCCAAATACACATTTATTTCAATCAAGCAAAGAACAGGAAGGTTTGGCAGCTTGTCTTGCTTTCACTACTACCTCCCATAACCTAAGTCAATGGTTTCAGCCTTAGCTCTGAAATTCAGGAAGGTGTAACAAAAATCTCCAGCAGTATCTGAATACAATTTTTGTATTAATTTAATAAATGAAACATCATTTTTAGGCTCTCAGCATAATAAACTCTCATTTGCACTGACTAGATTCATAAATTCATGCTGTTAAAAACTGTTTTCATCAGAAATGCGCCAGCCTCCCATGGTGTCCATTCATATTCCAGTTCTGAACTGCAGGAGGTATTTGCTAGTCACAAGTGTTCAGTTATTATTACAGAGTTTCCTCTATTGCTACTTGAAAAGCCAATACAGATACTAAGAGTGACTCTCTCATCTCAGGGTACATACAACTGTGTATTTCTGAGTATATATTCACAGTTTTTCAGTGAAGTGCATCACATTTTTATGCCACATGAGCTCAATGTAATGAATTAATATGAATTCTAAGTGAAATGGAGAAGCTGCAAATTCCTTGCTATGGCCAAGCATGGCTATATAAGAGTATTTTGTAATAAAATGTTTGTGTTAATGCTCCACTGACCTCAGAGTATTTCAAGAACAACAGACCTTTTCATGCAAAATAAACACTACATAGCCTCTATTTATCTCAAATACTAACTTTAGAAAGAAACTGATTTTCAGAAATTCCTATTTCCAACAGCAGAGGTTTCATAAATTTGTGAGTTTGAATAATATCTTAAGCAACAGTGAACAGCTGGAAAAACTTCTGAAAAAATATTTTAGTAAAAATAAAAATTAATTCCTTTGAAATCTTCCATTTTGCTATTCCCTCAGCCCTCAGTCCTTTCTTACTTCCTAGCTGGTCCTTATGACAATACTGAACATCAATACAGATATGCTATATTTGGGACAAATTGAAAGTAAATAGTAAAGGACTTTTTTTATTTTAATTTTTTTTTTTTTTTTGCATCTCTCAAACTTGAGTTTCCTTATCAACGTGAAGGAACATAGAGAGGGAGAAAAATAAGTATGAGGAGAAAAGGTTGCATATTCTTAGAGTAGAAGTACTGCCGCTAGATTCTTGAACCTTTTGAAGATGATCCCGTGAATAATGAATATAATGTGTAAAGGACACTTTCACAAGACAAAAAGATTCAAACACAATAAAAATGTCAAATATATTGAAGTGAAGTTTGTGGAAGCATAATACAACTGGAAAGATGTACAGTACTATTTCTTTATCAGCAAATACTACAATAAGCTCGTACTAGTTCATAAAGCAGCTCTTCAGAAAGATGGCATGGCATATGTTCTGACACAAGTAAGTGAGCATGGCGCACCTCTAACTTTCCTGCTGTGGCTTTTACAGTGCCTGTACTACTAAGGTAGTATAGTTCATTATTTTAAAATCGCATTTTTAAAACTGATTATCCAGTCCTAAGACATTACAAAATACATAAATATGCATTCTTTTTACCTTCATGGCCTAATTTACAGACATGTACAGAGTACATGTTCTTTATAAGAACAGCTAAAACACTGAATAATATTGAAAGCAGCTATTCAGAAAATAGACTGAAGTTTAGTTCAAAGAACACTGAGAAGAAGCAACGAACATTAGAGGTCATCTCCCCTGCAAAGAAGAAGCAACTCTTGGGTCAATTAGCTACCAGGTCCATTTCAGTTCCAATTTCTAGCATTAATATGGACAATAGCGGATGGCTGCTTAGATTCACAAACAGACTTAGAAATCTACCACCTTTAGGCAACCATATCTAAACTCTCTCTCTAGCCCTGAAACAACTAAATCCCTTTTTCCAGGTTTGTGGAAAAGCTGACAGCTGTCGGTTTGCATATTTCAGCCTTCCACGTCACTTGGATGTAAAAATAGTCACACCCTCTCACAGAGGGCCTGATTTATAGAATTACGTAGCTAACTTTCAGAAAACACAGGAAACACACTGGCAATTTCCTCATCTCACATTTTACTTATATAATTAGGCAAGTATTTGAAAACTCTCCCCTCCAAGACCAGAACACTGAACAGTAGCTTTCATATCTCTTAATTCCTTTCCCCTAGGTTATACAGTTTCTCTTTAAGCCTGTTCTTTATTTTGCTCACTAGTGTTTATTTTTCTTGTGCAATGGGAAGAACTTTAAGAACAGACCCACTCAGGCTAGCAGGACCCCCCTGAATTAAGCCCCTCTCTCTTCTGGGGGAGGAATCCTGGGCAGATCTGTTAGGCCTGAACCTAACACAGGAAAGAATCCATACTGAGAGCTACTTTCTCTAAGCAGAGAAAGAATCCCAGAAGGGTTGAGGCTGGAAGGGACTACCATAGGTCATCTAGTCCAAACTCCCTGTTAAAGCAGGTTCACCTGGAGTATGCTGCTCAGGACTATGCCCTATGATCTTGAATATCGCAAGGGAAGAAGACTCCACAACCTCTCTGGACAGCCTATTCCAATGCTCAGTTACCCTGACAGTAAAGAAGTTCTTCTTCACGTTCAGGTGATCTCAGTTTCTCATGGCAGGTGACCTGAGGATTTCTATGAGCAAATAAAGAAAATATATTATCAAAACTACCAACCAAGACACCTCATCTCCACTGCTGCTTTAACTCAGGTTAAAAATGTAACTTTTGTACTTCTGTACTGAATTTTTCCATTTTTAACAATGTTTTCACAGAAAATTAAGACAACAACCAACAAACAACTCACTAAGCAAATCATCTCAGAACTCAAGTGTTATAATTGGAAGAACTCAGTGTATATTTTCATAGCAATGCAAAATAGAAATATCATGGCCCCAGAATATAAAAACCCAAAATTCAGACCTCAATTACCAGTCTTTACATATGATAGCACGCATATAGAATCAACTGGTTAACTGAAAATGGAATTTTATTCAAAATTTGGTCTTGGAGAATAAGCTTATTCACACCATAAAATTTTTGATTATCAACATAAGCCTACCATTGCATTTCAATATACAACTTACGTCAAGCCAAACTTCCAAATTAGAACAGGAAAACACAAAAGGTATATTCACTGAAACAGTGTCTCCTTTAAAATAAGCATTTTCAAAATGGCAGCTATCTTCCTGAGTTACACACTACCAGGGTTCTGGTAAATTGTTTCCAGCTAGAGAGGCATATCTTTCACTATCATCTTTCCCTGAGTTCTGTATTCACAAGAGCCCCTGATACCAAAATGAATCCAAATAGAAATGTGAATGTTCAATTCCAGAATGAAAACAGAGACAGAAAGGTTTCACTATAGGCCTACCATACCCTAGCCTTGAAAGTGTCATCTCTGCCTGAAACCAGTCCTTAGTCTTATGTCTGAGATTGTGTATGGCTTTTGTTGTCTCATGTTTTATGTCAGGTCTGGAATAAATTAACTGCTCTATAGTGAATTGCAACCAAGTTGATTCTAAAGACACGTTAATTTCTTTCCATTTCCTTCTATCCTCTACATTTATTTTGTTCAATGCAGTAAGATAAAATCAAGATGAGAGTTTGAGTCCTAAGTAGAATAAAAATAATTATTTAGAAAGGCAGTAAACTCCTGCTATAAACCCATATTTAAACACTAGAAGTACCTGTATATACACAAATCAAGAAACATATATGTATGCTTAGACTAACATATATATATGTATATATATATATATGTGTGTGTATATATATATATATATATATTCCCTTGCAGTTCCATATCAAATGGAATGCCCTGCAGTAAGAATACAGTACTAACAACTCAGAACAGCACTTCTGTTCAAGTTGCCTTGTACAAGCTTATTTTAGTTCTAATTTTGTGCTGAAATTCTCTCCTTTAATGCCTAGGTCTATTTGAAGGTTAGTTTTTGGTCCTACAGAGATAAAGGAAAATGTGCCAACATTTGAGAGATTTGATTACCTGTACAAAATTATGCTTGCTCATTTTTTCCTAGGCAAGATACTCTGGGGTAAAGTTATATTAAAGAGGGAATAGGAATAGTGTACATCCAAGGAAAATATTTTCCAATTACGCTTCACAAGATGCAGAAAATATTACTTGTTACAGAGGATTATGAATGAGATAATTACTGAGAGCCCAATGTACCTAAAGCTACAATAAAGGAGGGAGAAAAACATTAATAAGTGGTTATTGAATGTTCTTCCTGCTCTTTGTAATAAGGAAAGAACAATACCAAGGACAAATCTTTCCATAATTTTACTGTGATACCTTATATACAAAAATATGTTTCCTATTTACATGGCCCATGATTAATTCCTATAAATGAAACCATATCAGCTTTTATTTAACACCCAAACCACTTCATTCCTCTCAAAACAAGCTTAATAAGATTTTTTTTTATATTACCAATTGAAAATAATAGAGATTTAGAAATACATACGATGAATGTTTCCTCTTTTAAATTATTTAATTTCACATATTCCTAATGATCAAACTGCACTGTTGAAAGAATTCAGACTAATGTCAGGTTGGCAACGTACAGAGTGACAAAAGACTCTGACTTTTAGAGATTAAAGTATGTCTTACTCTTGCTCTTAGATTCTCCATAAAATAAATGATAATTATTTCTGAGAAGCCCTGCCAAAGAATATTTGAGCTTTGACATACAGTATTTCAATAAAGGTGTGATCAATAGAAAGATTTAAAAAACAAAACAAACAAACAAACAAAAAAAAAAAACACCAACCAAACAAAACAAAACAGGATTTCTGAGCAGCTGCAGCAATTTTCCTGTTGCAAGGCTCAATTTGATATGTCACACAAAATCACCTTTGGGGCATTCCTCCCTCCCCGGTTTCAGCTCACAATACTGCAGCATCAACTGTGTAGGAACAGTCACTACAGAGAAGGTTAAGAGTATTTCTAAAAGAATGATACAGAACATGAACATTACAAGGGTCAATGTAGATGGAGAGCAAACTGAGTGCTGCGGCTTTCGTATGTTCCTACACTTAATTCCAGAAAAAGCAACAGCTTCACTAATGAAATACACACCCTACTGATTATGGTGCTCCCCTCTTCTTCACAGGAATCTGTTTAATATTCTCTCAGGTACATGTACCAACCTGTGTATACACACAACACACACATAACAGTTTTCATCTCAGTATAGTCATTACTTTTTCTTTCATCTCCCTGTTTCCACCAGACACGACATAACCGTATATAAGGCTTTACATTAAGACAGACTTAATGCCTAGTGACCTTACTTACCAAATTTGGAATGAAGTTGACCTACTCAATCTGAAGCTACCCAAAGTATCTGGAAGGCTGGACCTCTCAAAATTATTTTAATCACCTAATCACAGTATTGTAAATCATGCAGCTTCACAAAACAGAGATTCAGGCTCTGTAACAGCATATATCACAGGACATAATAAGGATAAGTGATTTCTCAATTAGGTGGCTGAGAAAATAATAAATTAAGGATTAACTAATATGGAATTACTGGTCTCCCAGAGAATTCTCAAACAAATTTTCCTGAGAGATTTGTTTTGATTGTGTCTCATGGGGACAGTGAAAGACATGAGAGCCTGAAGGCTGTATCATAGTTATTACAGCAGGAAGGTCATGAAGAAAAGAGATTCCTGAGGTCAGTTACTTTGTCAAAGCACTGCAGTGAACCTATTGTCTCAGAGTGGGCCTCCAGCCTGAGTAGTAGAGCAAAATTTTGCTTTATTATCCAAAAGACTTTGTCCCATTGAGAATTTTCTATTACTGTATTTGTAAAGAATGCATTTTATTTAGATAGAAATATTTACAAAAAATCCCTTACAATTCAAATATTTATTTCTGCATATATGGAGCTCAATTCCTAGCATTCCTTTGCTTATGGATAATTTACAGTAACTAGCAGGTGGTCTTCTGAAGTGACAGACTTTAGAACTACAAAATGATTACTTAATAAGATGATCAGTGCAGTTGCCTTCTACACAGCACGAGAAGCCTAATTCTGCCCAACAATTTAGAGTGTTTGTCATTTTCTTTCCTTATTTTTGAGGTATGACATTTTGAGGTATAACTTCACTGTGTCAATAAGCCTTGTTTTAAACATATTTAAGTGTACATATACCTTATTGCATCAAATTTAGGATATTAATAAATTATACAGGACAAATCTTAGAGAATGTCCCATGCACTTGACAAATAATCACATCATTTCTTAGCCTTCTCTTCGTAATACCTTAACTTCTCTTTGTAATACCATTGCTGGCTAGTGGGAGACAACACTGCCTACAGAAATTAACAGAGAATCATAAAGGTTTTCCCCTGGAAATGCCATGGACTGGAGACATAATTGTACAATTGAAAATTACTTCTCTGCCCACACCATCTTTCTATATCTGTATTTTCTTTCTCAGTTGCAGTCTGCATATCCTATTTAGACAGAAAGAGCTTTGAGGCAGGAATTGTTTCCTACTCAAGAAAAAACATAAAAATTTTAGCTAAGTCTTCTTAATACAAATGTCAGCATTAACAGCTTTCATATTTACTGTTGGTTGCTGTACCATTCCCCATTTAATACAATCCAGTTTATAAAAATGCCCTCCATGTATGCTTTAAGTCATGTGCAATGTTTTAAAAATTCACATAAGAGTCCACACTGAGATTCCCTTAAGAAAACCCCATGTCTTAAATCTCAGTTTGGTCTGTGAATCTTTTCATGTCAAGGAAAATCCTGGTATATTCTTTAAATTACTTAAGTAAATTCCGTTTATTCATATGAAAAATCCATAAAAAGTCATTGTGTATTTAGAGGAGCAGGTGCCCTCATGTAATCAAATATTTAAACGAGTATGTGGGATATCCAACAAAATAAGCAAGACCCATTAATTATCAGAAATAAACAACTGAATTTTAAATCCTGCATTGGCATTAAGTCTTGTTTCAGATGATTTTGCATGAAGAAAGAAATAAAAATATTTTGCTCCTGGACATTGTATCTTCTTGTCTGTATGACAAGACAACAATAGGAATTCCAAAGTGTGACAATGGTGTCTATTAAAAGCTACAGACAAGATAATAATTAGAGGATAATAATTAGAGAAAAGGTTGCCTGCAAAACAGACATTTAAAAAAATGGAAAGGGAATAACAAGTATGTCAGTTTGTATGTCTAAATTGTATTTAGATAACTTGTTCTGTAAAAATACGATATTTATTAAGCTATTTGAGTTCAGTAATATCAGATCCTGAGTCTTCTGTGTGGTGCTTTAATATAAATGATCACATTGCATTAGTTATGCTGAGGATCATCCACAATTAATTAAAAATGAAGGAGGTTTTTTTCCCATTCACTTTAATAGCCTAATTTCTTTGGTTGAGTATGCAACATGCCATAGCTCTTAATGGTCTTTGAAATACAAACTGCCACATGAACAACCAGCTGATGCACCGGTAAAGATGATCATTACTGGTGCCGCCAGGAAAAAAACGATGGGTCGTAGTAGCAGGGGACTCTGCTTTGAAAGGCACAGAGGCACCCATCTGCCAGCCTGACCTAGTCTCTAGGGAGGTGTGTTGCCTACAAGGGGATAATATTAGGGATGTGGTAGAGAGGTTGCCTCCTCTAATAAATCCCACTGACTATTACTCACTTCTAGTGATCAATGTGGGTGCTAGTGATATAGACAGCGGTTGCCCAGAGAACATAAAGAAGGACTACAGAGCCCTGGGACAGGTGGTTAGGGGATGTGGAGCTCAGATTGTCTTTTCATCCATTCTCCAGGATACAGGGGAGGACCCTAAAAAGTCTAGAAGGACTGGCCAGGTTAATAAATGGTTAGAATGGTGGTGCCATAGCCAGGGGTGTGGGTATTTAGAACACAGGACTCAATTTGGGAAGTCAGGTCTACAGGAGGCTGGTGGAGCTGGTCTGACAAGGAAGGGGAAGAGTGGCTTTGGTAGGAGGCTTCCCAGGCTGATCAAGGAGCTTTAAACTAGATGTGTTGGGGAGGGGAGCATCATTCCATCACAACACACCCAGTCAGCTGCCAGCACCTACAATAAACGCTTGGAGAGATGCAGAGATATTTCAGCCTCTCCAGCCAATGACACCGCTTCATTTGGAGCTCGGCTCAGATGCCTTCATACAAATGCCTGTAGCTTGGGGAGCAAACAAGAGGAATTAGAGATAAGTGCCCATCTGCGGGGGTATGGTATAATAGGCATCACAGAAACATGGTGGGATGGTTCCTACGCCTGGAGTGTTGGAATGGAAGTTTATGGGCTTTTTAGGAAAGACAGGCTCATAGGACAGGGAGGGGGAGTTGCCCTTTATGTCACAGGTAGGTTGGAGAGTATGCAACTCTGTCTGCGGACAGGTGAGCAGTTAACAGAGAGTTTCTGGGTCAGGGTTAAAGGGAGAACAGTGATGGGAGACATAACTGTGGGGATCTGTT
>JBAFWW010034520.1:8635-18891 GCA_036873685.1 Agapornis canus | reverse complement strand
CAGAGAGGTGGTGGAGTCACCATCCCTGGGTGTGTTTAAAAAGAGATTGGATATAAACTTGGTGACATGGTTTAGTGGAGGGCATGGGTTGGACTTGGTGATCTTAGAGGTCCCTTCCAACCTAGTAATTCTGTGATTATGTGATTCTGTGACTTCTGGCAGTATTAAGGGCCACATTGGACAGAACTTTGTGTGGCATAGTCTAATGTGAGGAGTGCCTGCCCATTGCAGGGGGATTGGAACTAGGTGATCTTAAGGTCCTTTCTAACCCTAATTATTCTACAATTCTCAATAGGCAGACACTACCACATAGCATGAACTGTTTGCATGAATCACTTACAGGTTAGCAAACCCCCCAGTTTTCTTAATCTGTAAATTTAGTATTCAGTTAACATGTAGAATGACAAGCTGCATGCAAGGTACCACATAAAACTCAATAGATAAAATTTCTGAACAAAAGGTGTTTACTGCAAGCTGAAATCTGGATTTGGAGGAGCATTTAGTGCTTCTGCTGTCACAAAGAAACCCATGCTGAAATACATAGTGAACACATATACTGAAGAACATGTTGATGAATAATAAATATGTTCGCATAGCATTAAGAACAGAATTGAAAAAAGCCAAATCAAAAGCAACAGATGGCCAAACAATCTCACGTGAGGAAAGGAAACAGCAGATTCAAAGCAGACAGGAATTTATTTGAAAACATGATAATTGCTGTTCAAAGTTCAGACTTGAACATTACAGAATTACTGGTATGCACCACCAGTCTTCTACCTGATGGTAGAAATACATGGCATCACTGCAAATAGTAACCAGGGCAAGCATAAATAGATAAGGAGTAGAATAACTCCATTGAAACTCTCCCCATGTTTCAGAGAGGGAAAACTATCCATGACACATCTGGAGAACATGAAACATTTGTTTAGCATTGAACACTATGTAAAGATACAGAAAACCATGGAACTTGGGCTGTGTTTCATATTTACTGGAAAAGAGATGCAAGACCTAACATCTGATTTACTTCAGGAATGTAAGGACAGATCAAAAAAAAACAAAAACAAAAACAAAACAAACAAACAAACAAAAAAACCCAAAACAAACCAACAGCAGTGGAGAGAGGTCTTTCCAAATAATTGTTTAAAGAAAGAAAATAATTAATAAACACAGAGTACATGACAGTTCCATACACAGGTAGTAAGCTTCTACATAACGTTTCAAGCTAACAAAAGGTAGTTTCAAGGGATACAAAGACCTCATGAACAAACTTATCCAAACTACTGCTGCCCATATTCCTGTGTTTGAAATTACAAGTTAGTCATACGTAGTGACAAAGACAGAGACATTCTTGTGTGTTGACAGTGAAAGGTCTTGCCCAGTCTATGAGAAAGAGTTGTGCAAGATTCACACATAGAAACCTGTTTGATGTCTTGGTAGGTGACTGCATTTTCAAAACCCAGTGTAAACCTTAAATTTACAAATGCAACTGTGTCCATTCCTTTCAAAGCAGTACACTTCTATGCATTACTAATTGACTGAAATATATAGAAAACTATGAACTTAAAACTGTACTAACCACCATATCAATGATGAAAAAACAAACACTCAGCACAATAATTGCAGTAATCTGTCCTCTAGTGTATTGAATATGGTTTTATAATGGGATAATATTCTGTTATGTACTTACAGCTTTTGTACAGTTAAACAATGAAAATATTTTAGTTCTTTATTTCTTATATTGCAAAACCACTTTTAGCATGATAAGTGGTGGTTGCTGCCAAAATTACCACTGAGAAACCACTCAGCCAAAGTTTTTATAAGTCCCACAAGTTGACATTTTCAAAACACACCACCAAATTTTGTACTTCAGGTGGATGCGTCAGCTAATTTTTTTTAACCTTGATTTATTGACTAACACAGTGAAGTAGTAGATGAAGATTTTCAGAAGTGTTAGTAGTTTCATCTTTTAGAATCACTGTGTTTTAAATAAACATATCCGCAAAGAAATAAAAGTTTTAACTGTAGTTGACTATACTGACTTCTGTTTTCAAAAGCAAAGTGAGGCTTCAACTCAGGCCTCAAAGTAGACCTCAACTCAGTTATCCATCAAATAATTCTATCCAGTTCAAAAAGCAGTATATATTTCTTCTGCCAACACTAATGCACTTAAGCGTTAACCATGTGTTCTTTGAAATTTTAAGCCAGTGAATCTCTTCTTTGTGTTTATGTCAATTACAAATCTCAGAAAGAGTAATGAAAGTATTTTTTAGAAGTATACTCAAAAAGGGAAGCAATTTCAACTAATTTCAGCTGTGAAGAGGTACACCAACCAGCTGCCTCTGTTCACATTAGGGGTAGGGAAAATGGCAATTCTTTCCATTTATGCTAGACTCTATGTTTGGATGGGATTAATCACCCTCTGGGAGTCTCTACCTCTTTCTGCTTACTACAGAAGCGCAGATGACTACCTTAGACTCAGTGCCTAAATTTAGATTGCTAAAATTGATGGGATACATTCCACTTTGATTCATTCATTTACTTAATTCAGTTAACAGAATGATCTATTAGTTGCACTGGAAAAAGAGATAAAAGAAAAAAAAAATGTGGTGCAATTTTGTTGAAAGCTGTGATAGTAACTGTCCTGCCTTGAACAGTTTGGAGTTTAAGTAGTGCACAGGTGAAATGAAGTATCATCACTGTTTTACACACAGGGAATTCAGGATGCAGAAAGACTATGTGAATTACTCTAACTTACACTTAATCTTTGTGTCAGAGTAAAAAGACGATAGCTTCTTAGGCAGCATAGAAAGCATTAGTCAGTTCTTCAGTAGAGCCTCTGTATTTCAGTTCACAAATAGATACAATATACGATGTAAAAATTCTGTTCTGTTATAAACATACTTGCAGTGGCTTGGACCAGAGCTATCTAAATGATCACTAATCTCTCAGCATTCATTCAAGCAGTTACAGCCAGCATAAGATCTTGAGCCCCAACCTGATAACAGGGAAATCTACTGTGTTGCACTTACAGAATGAAAAATTGCTGTATAAACTGATCTGTATTCTAAAGCTACCTGTGGCAAAAAATAAACTTTAACATTTTCCCGGTGTCAGAAAACATGATATTATTATGCCTGAAGATTTGAAAAAAGGGATGTATCTTATTATGTTTTTCATTTAACCTTTGGCAATAGATGGATGTTATTAATCACAGATATTTGACATTGAGAAAATGGCTTCCTGAGTCTTATTCATTACCCCTTGAGAATGTGTCTGGAAAACTCCTAACATGATGAAGTCCCATAAAACAAAGTTACAGCTCTTAAAGCAATAATGTTTGTTGGAATACTATTTGGGAATAGTTAAAATTACCCTATTTTAAAAACTAATTTGTGCTTTCTAGGACCTTTCTTCCAGTTATTAATACAGAACAGTGTTAAGTCAGAATTTTGATATAAAATAAACTAAGGCCTTTTGGGTTAAATGGGAGATTTACAACAAATCCTGAGTAATACACTGCCACAGTCCAGAATGATTGTCATTTATAATACCCATCTCATTCTTCCATTTGTTCATGTGTGAGAATATATAAGTTTGAGAATATATAAGTTTGTGTGTGTTTGTATATAAGTGTATATACACATGCATATAACTGCAAAAGCTTTACAGAAACCATCTATGCCAGTTCCAATGTCAATTAATAATTCCAGTAAGCACAATAGAGAGAGGAGAGCCAGACACTTTCCTGCTATTCTATATAGAAAATATTTTAGAACATCAGTGGAATATTCAACTTAAGCTGCTACACATAGTAGAGGTAATTAACAGGTATGTGAAGCCTTACTCATCTGTATCCTTAATTTGGTCTGCTGCACACCACATTAGCAAGACTGCTGAACACCACGCTGATGAAAAGTCATAAAAAATTTAGAAATGCTATTCTCCTCAAATATGCAATTTTATAACCTGCTCTGTTACATTTTAATCTTGCTTGTTTGTTTTGGTGTTAAATTGTTCATAGTAAGTACAATTTACAGATTATCAAAATACCAACATATGGAAACATTGCATTAGTACCTGATTTTAAGAGCAAATGATGATGACCATAGATTCTTATAGAGGCTGTATTATCAAATGAAATATAACAGTTATTATTTGGTTAGTGTAATATTAGAAATATATTCTGGATTGCATTTATCTGCAAAGATCCATATTATTTTTTCATGCCTGCTATCCAGAGCCTCTTCCACCAGTATGTAAAACAATTTGCTTAAATCAAGATTAGTAAGTAACAAAATAACAGTGGCGCCATGTATGTTTCCAGTCTGAATCTTTTCTTTGTATTGTCTATGAATACCCAAATATTCAGAATGCATAACGCTGAAGAGTTGCATTTTGGCAGATAGCTTGTGTAAACCACTGAATCATTTGCAGAGTGGCATTAAAGCACATTTATAATGGAGCCACAGGCAATCTTCCCTCAAATCTAATACATGCCACTAAAAGCACTATCTTGAAGACCATCTGATAACAATTAACTTGGTCGATAAGGCTTACTTTTACTCTAAAACTGGTTAGAACACATTTATTACACTGACAGTTGGCTATAATCATAATAGGCCTGTGTTTGTGCCTTGTTATCCTAGTGGTCTTTATTGTTGCTTGGCATTTATTCTTCACTTTGATATGTAGTCAATGTAGCTAATGATAATGTCTCCCATTTCTTAGATCTTTTTATTCAGGTGGTTTATTTGGGTTTGTATTTTTTTTTATTTTTTTTTTTCCAGCAGCTAGATTACCACATTACCACAGACAGCTGGTTTTCTGAAAGTGGTGTCACAAATATTCTGTGGGGTTTTTCTAGCCTCGTGATCTTTGTCACTCAAAATAAAATAAAATAAACATCCATAGACTCAAAGATGCAGTGAAGTTTCTTGTCCAAGCCTAACATGAAGATAGAGAAAATTCTTGTGTTCTACCTCTGTTAGACTTAGCTTGAGTATATTAGTTAAGCTTTTGTATATCGTTTTGATAATATATAACACTTGCAGTAGCATAAAATATTACTTCTCATGTGTTTGCCCCCAGTATTCTCACAATGTGGTAGCAATTTTACATTTCAGAATACACCATCTGTTTCTCCTCTTTTGCTCAGAGGGTCCAGTTTATGCAGTCACACGTATCAAAACTGCAAATCCATCTTTCTACCAATAAGACCTTGATAACCTGATAGACTCTGATATACTCTTTTTTGTCAACTTGTCCTTGCTTTTACTAACACTGAACATACAGCAATATCTTTTAGATTCCAGTAAAATATTTCCTCAAATGTTATCAAAAGAACAGAACTATTTCATATCATCCATCAAAAACAATTTTTAGATGTTTAAAAGATAGATGCTTCAGTGAGAGGGAATAATTCTGGATGAACTCTTCATTTTAGATGAAAGAAGTCAGCAAAGCCATCAGTTTCTGGTGACACTCTTATGATTGTTAAGTTACACATCAAAGGTGGGCAGATTTTTACTGAAGAAATTAAACTACCAGTGATCAAGTAAGGGAAGAGACACTGGATTTCCAATAGGATGCAGTTACCTAAGATGAACTGAACAGGAAAATAAAAAATCAGCTATTTCATATTGTCTCTTCTGATCATTTTATAGTGCTATTAGTTCAATTTTGGCAGATCTGAATGCTCTGTGATCTACAGTTCCCTTAAGAACCTAAAGCACAGAAACACTCTGCACCTTTACCTTGGGCAGACAGGTACCTGTGTTCTTCCCAAAGTCAACAACCTCTTTTGGACCAGTATTTGCAATGCAAATGCTACAATAACAAGTTGACTGTGCTATCTTTGGATTTTACAACTACAGCACTAAGCTTTAAGCTTCCTTGTTAGATCTTGGTTCATTTTTCTGTATGTACAATGGGTATCTTAGTGCCATTTTTCTCAACGTTTTGAATTACAAGGGGGCCAACTGCATTATTTTTCTTTCAAAAGATCCATTTATGTGGAAAAAAAAAGCCAAAACCAAAAACTAGCCAACTCCCTTAGTTCTGAGACTTCTGAAATCAGAAACATGTGTACTGATATTATAATCCATCTTTATTATGCTCTACATCTAATTCTTACCTGCTCTTATGTGAGCCTTTTTCCCTCACATATGATTGCTTTGCTTGCCCTGCATAGTAGACTGTGGGATATATCTTGTCAAATTGGAAAGATTATGGAGAAAAATCCATGAAAAATTAGTTCAGGGGTAAGAAACATGACTGACAATAATAGGTTTAATATATCAATCTATTTATCTTATCAGAAAAGAGCTGGAGAGAAGAAATGACTGTTCATTGATAGATACTAACTGTAAACAGCGATTTAATCTGATGGAGCAAATAAATCACTAGATAAAAAATAGTGGTCTTTTAAGCTAGAAACATACTTAGGTCTCTTCTTCAAAAAGTTTAGAAAAATTAGGGTAAAAGTGCATGCTTAAAAATTAAGCCTTATGATGCCTAGATTCAGACTTGATGTTCTAATGTTAGCCTCAAATTTAAATGTAGGCCCTGTTATACTATGTGGATGTCAGAGAAAATCCATACTGTGCACCATTAACAAGTACTACTCACCTTCTTCATTGCTATCAGCAATTGTAGGTTATATAACATGAGTATTAACAGCAGTGGGTTGCTGTCAGATCTAGTCAGATCAGGTCAGACTAGTTCAAGTCAGATCTGACCTTCTAAAACTGTCAAACTCTAGCTTATTTTCTGTTTTGTCATCTACTTCAGATAAAAAGACATTTGGAGAGGATCAAGATCCACCCAAAATCTACAATAGTCTTTTCACTCTCATCTCCACTTTAAAACAAGCTTTGAATTTGCCTTAAGAAAAGATAAATTTTCACTTGAGGTCTTTTGTGCCTGTCAATGCTCATGAACAAGAAGCCATTTTCCTTACTCAGTGTCAAGGAAACACACAATAGTAGTTTACATCCTAATCATTCTGCTCCACCTGTATTCACTACAGCTGTACTTGTTATAGTGTGAGCAAAGCCACAAGGGTATGTTTGCCAGTCATATGAGAAATATTCTGCTAGTACGTATGTACACTGATTCTAGGTATTTGTAATATTGAAAAAAGGGACTAGTCTTTTTTGGGGAAATAACATAAAAGTATTACAAAACTAATGTATTAAAAAATACTTTCATAGACTGGCCTAATATCACTGTATGCTGAATAAGATGCACATTTCCCACCATTGCTATTTTCTACAGTAAATTAATATAACAACAAAACCAAATGCAGTTAAAGTGATACACTTTAAAGTTAGCTAAAGTGTAGCTCTCACTACATTTACCATAAAAAGTTCTCACTTCATGACAAGATTAATTTTGATTTATTTAATCTACTTTTTTACTTATTTTTATCCCTTTTTAGTATCTTTTTCAAACTTAGGATATATAGGACATTAGGATATTTGTAAGTGATAGTGAGGGCATCATAAGATAGCCAAGCAACTCAAATTAATTTGCTGGGACAACAAAAAATATAAGTGATTTTTCAGATGGCATTTATGTTAAAGAGTCTTTGGTTATTTTTCATAAGTGCTCCTCAGATGAGAGGATTCCTCTGTAATGTGCTGTAACATGACAGCTCCCTGATAAATAGACTGCATATGCATCATATGCTATATGATCTCCTGGTAAAAGCAAAAGACTATCAGGCAGAAGCTTCCCTGGTTGAAACCCCAACCAAGTTAACAACTCATGTTTACAACAGGGCACATCATGTGATTTTTCTTGTGCTTTTAGGCAATGGCAGCAAAAACTGGCTGAATAGGACTGAAGGAATTTCTGATAAATGTTATAGATTGGTTTCGAGAAATTATCTGACTTGGGAGAAAACATTTGAGAATTGATTAGCACTGGAAAACCTTGAAGTTTTGGTAAGAACTTGAGAACATCTTGGAAAAATTCCTTATACACAGTAATGAGTAAGCATTTTGTGTTCCATTCAACCTGTCAAGAATCTCACAAATCTCAATGCCAAGTGGTACTTAATAATTCTTGGAACATGGAAAGCTTGTTCAGATTTCTGTATGAAGAAAGATGCACAACTGTTCATCCATTCTCTTGGTATATCCCACCTACATTAAAGAAAATATTTCTAGAAATATCCCACAGAATCTTTACATTCATTCTTGAGATTTATAAGGTTTCCCCTAAAATTTTTAACTGAAGAGTCTTCTCATACAGGAAAAATGATGACACCAACTTCTGTCATGGTAATAAGGACATTAAAATGATTAGCATTTCATTTCATTTCATTCATAACATGTCATTTATGTTTAAGGCATCTGTCCTTCTACTAAATCCTGGTTACAAATTTTCTGATTTAGCAATGACCTAGAATACTGGTTCTTTTCCTGAAATACCCCAAACACCTATTATCTTCTGCCAAGTATCTAGCCACAATTCATGAAAGGTTGCTGTGCCTAAAACTGTGAAGCTTGGCAATTTCTGGGCATGATTTCATTTGTTTATATTTTTTATAAATCTACCATTTGAAAATATTTTATAAGAAAGCAGGGAATATGAAGGAAATACAACAGCTAAACATGAGCTGGGCTTCTGAGTCACAGGCAGAAGGAAGCTACAGTCTCTTTTCCACTCTTGCTCAGTTCTAGAGAAGACAGAGCATAAAGATGGAGGAGCAATTCAAAAGTAACTGGTTATAACCCATGCCTCTCTGTCACAATGCTTGTCAGTTCCTTGTTATCTGTAAGAAATGCCTTTGCCAAAGCACGTCCTGTTGGTGCAAGACATGACAAACAAGTGCAAAGTTTTCCTACTATAAATATGTTAACAGCATAAATGATGGCAAATGCAGTATGCATTTTAGGCAGCTCTGACACAGAAACAGGCCAAGAGAATGATATAAGTGTTTTGTATTTTTCTCCTTTTCTGGAAAAAAATAATTACTTTGGTCTGCCCTGTAATCACAGATAAATATATAAAAAATTATAATGGATTTTCCATATTTAAAATCCTTACAATAGAAATATTTAACATATTGTAACATATGATGGCATGCTTAAATGCACCTGGAAAAAAAAGCTAAGATTATTCTTATTACTCAGAAATGCAACCTCATTAGCAAGGATTTATGTAAAGCGTCAAAACCTCTACCAATATGAAGACATTCAATACCTGGTTTCTTAGTTTGCAGATAGAACAACTTTGAATAGTGTTCAATACTTGAAATTCTACTCATAAAAACTAAAAATATTATATTCATAAAAAACTTTTTATGAATAGTCGGTGAGCTATCATTCATATTTAGCTCATAGATAGTATGTGGTATGCTGTATTCAAAATAATTGATTTTTCAGATTACAGGATAGTCATCTGTAACAGCTACTCAGTCTTCATTTGTCTTAGAATCTGAGCTGTGTAACAATTGCAAATATAAATGCAAAATTTGGTGCATTCAATTAACTTCTGACAGTGTTGTTTAATAATCGTAGCAGCATGCATATTGATTAGAACATGTGTGGTATATACAAAAAAACCCTCAGAAAACAATAAATTGAAATATTAGTTTTTCTCCTGGAAAGTAGAAAGCTTGTAATATTTATCACCAGAAAAGAGATTTTTCCCACTGTATTTTGCTTGGTCAGGTCTGCTACTCTATGCATTTTGAGATATCCTCACAACAGCAAATAAAAAGGAAGCAAAATTTCCTCTTCAGGCTTGCAATTTCAAACATGCAGAACACAAATATAAATACAAAACAAAATTGATCCTTCTCCCTTCAATTTCTAGGGACAAAATCTATTTTATAAGCCAGTTTTGAAAACTCTCCAGTTTTATATTTGTATTTATGGCACATAATGCCCTACAAGGAGATGGAATTAGGCTTGAGAGAACATTTTCTGGCATAAAAATATATTACCACAGCTATTTATTTATATTGCTGTCATGTGTGAGAGTCCTAGTCTAACATCATGTCCCAGTTGTGCTTGATGTTGCTGAAACACAAACCCAAAACAATTAATTTGCACATCTTCCAGTGTAAAGATGAAATAAGAGATAACAGAAGTATAAGCGAAATAATGAGAGTATTCTTCAGAAGCACAGATGGTAGTTTCAGCCACTAAACCACATCCCACCTTTTCTAGTTTTGAAAGAGGATAACACATTTCACAGAATCACAGAATCACAGAATCACTAGGTTGGAAGGGACCTCTAAGATC
>JBAFWW010034518.1:0-23392 GCA_036873685.1 Agapornis canus | reverse complement strand
TAAAAGCACAGGGCTACAAAGTCCTGAGCCTTGCAGAGCAGACACACAGGGGTTGAATAGTCTCCTCTGGTATGAGAAGTAGGGTCCATGAAGAATTCTGATTTCCAGGTTGCAGCTGGGTCTCTTCCCTTTCTACTGTGTTTTGTCCAAAGGAGCGTAGCACCACTCAACTGAATCTTCACCTTTTCCTGGGCTTGGTGTCTGCAAAGGTTGTTCTTCAACTACAGTTATTTGGTCATTGGAACTGAAGTCCTCTGCCTCACAGTCTTGTCTGCAAGGAATGGATTTTCATGTTGGGCTGTGAACTGAGTGATGTCTGTTATTCTAGGTGAAGTTGAAGAGCAAAAATGCAGTCTTCTGATACTTGCTGTCTGTAAAGCCCTTTAATTACCCCTGTTATCTTTTATGAGGCTGGGAACCTTTCAGACTTTCAGAAGGTTTCACAGACAGTATTTCCCTTAGGATTTCCCCTTTAGCTTTGGAATTAGGTCAGTCTTATTACTTATTGATTAATCAGAGTATTAGTCTTGTGACAAAGGTTTCAGCAAGGCACTAAACAGGGAAGGAACTGTAGGAAAAAGCAACAAGGCTGAAAATATGGCCACAGAAAAGATATTGATCTCCAGAAATATTGTCCCTGGCTGGGGAACAGCAGAGACATGGAAAAAAAATGACATCGCTTCAGCTCACAGCAGAAGCTTCTCTTTGATAAGATGATGAGAAAGATAAGTCAGAGAAGGAGGTGATGGTGAACCAGTGAGAGCACTGGGCAGGGGGAATTAAAGAAAATATCATGTACACCTGAAGCCAGGCTGCTAAACAGAGAGTGTATTAAGTGATTTGCGTGCTGCACTTAGAAACCACTCGCTGGTGATGATCTTCAGCTGGGCAGGAGACCAATATACAGTGACAATTAGATATTATGGAGAAGGAGGATGGTGTGGAGACACCATGGCCAGATTGCTAGAAATATGTGAACATGAGGAATGGAGGTGGAAATAATATTTTGAGAGCTTGATACTGGAATTTTCTCCTCCCTTCAGTAAAACTGGCCTTATTTCTTCTGAAAGTGTCTTCAAGGCTTTTTAAAATAGCCTCAGATATTTCCCTTGCTGCTGGTCTAATGTTTCCTCTCATTTCTTTCCCTTTGCTTAGGATCTCCCCATGACTGCCTTTATTAGTTAAATTTATGGAATGCGACCTTTGGTTTTCACATATTTTCATTCTCACAGGGCTCGTATTTTAAAGCCTGCTGACACAGTGCCAGTCTGGGTGCTTGTTTCATGCTCTTTTCTGCCTGAAATGTCTAAGATAGTAAGTAACTTTTTTATATTCCTCCTTCACCCAATGACTTCTGCAATAAGACCTGGCTATTTCATTAGAGTTGCTAGGCATTGCTGTAGCACTGGTAATTGTAATAAAGCAGAATGCATGATTCCAGAACATGTTTCAAAGTCCTTGTCACCTCAGCAAATACATGCAGACATGCAGAAATACACGGAGAGGTCTACCCTTGCCCAGTGCAGTTTCCTAGCTTAGAAAATCCTACCTTCAGCCTCTTTGTATTATTCTGTTGATTACCGTGCCTTTCATTACAGAATTTCTTTCTTCAAGGTTTCATAAGTCAGTGGTTAATAGTACTTTTCTCATAACTTTCTGGCTCTCATCTTTGTGAGCAGGCAGCAGCTCTCTTTCCATTTACAAAAGAACAAAAGGTTTCCATAGGCTTGCTGTTCTACCTACACACTAGAGAAACATAGCAGGGAGCAAGATGCCACTGAAGCACAAGATCTATTAGCAAACATTTCCCTGGCAAGGGCATGAGAAAATGTGTTTCTCTACACAATGTTGATCACAAATAAATTCCCAGGGCTCCCTTTGGCAGAAGGGAGAGGCATTTTTTCATTCTTAGCTTTGCAGCCATACTTTCTCTTGCTGTCTCTGAAACTAGATTGAACCACTGATGAGTTTTAAACAAATCTTTCAGCTATTACCAGCAAAAAGGGTTGGTTGTAATGAGGGCTCTAATTCTGTTCTCATAATGGTGAAACAAAACAGGAGCACATCTCAGCCCGGGAAGCCTCTAAGAGTAATACCTGTGGCTTTCCTCTGAACCCCAAGGAAGAATTTCTGAGGTTTTGGGTCAGCCAAAATTTCACTGTGGCATGACAAATGGGTCATGACCCCTCGTTATTCAAGAAATAAATGGGGGACTCATCCTGTACTGCTCAAATAACAAGCATGGCTTGCTTCCCCCCTGTGCAAGCTGAACCTCATTAACTGACTTTTATGGACAAGGTAGTGTTTGAATACATCGGTATGATCAGTGGGAAGAGGCACATCCCCAGTCCGAGGGGGAGCTGGCAGTGTCCTTGCAGAAGATGTTGTAAAGGCTCAGCATCATACTCATGTAGCCACATGACACATGATGAGCCACATACCCCCACTGCAAGAATAGCTCACCTTCCTCCGTCTTATCCTGGAGGTGGAGCTGGTGCATGACCGTTCGTGCTGGATGTGATAGATGCAGCTGCAGGTTTTATACCCACAAGGTGTAGGCATACAATTGTGACAGGGTAAAGGGCTGAGAAATACAACCGTTCTGTAAAAGTGCAATTACTTCAAGTTGTTCTTCAAACACTAATGACTGGAGTTGGGAAATAAGAGAAAGAGAAGAGGGTAACAGACTTAGCCACAGAACAGCCGTGTTCCTGCAGTTCTTAGGGTGCAAACAATAGAGGAGACAGAAGAAAGAAAGTGTAATGTCAATCAATGTTTTCAGTATCTTCCCACATAGCAACAGCTTCTATTGAGCCTTTCTATTGTGAAATCCCTTCTTTCACTGCAAACAGAGTGGGAGATTTTGGTGAGAATTGGCTCCCAGTGGAGAAAAACGCTATGCTTTGGTCAACAGCAGTGAAAATTTGTTTCTGCCTTTGCTATGCTGGAGTGCTGCATGAGTTGGGGGTTTGGCTTGGCTTAGTGGGGCTTGACTCTGCAAAGAGAGAGAGCTGAGGGTGGCTCCTTAATTTGCAAGCTGACTCCTTGCCATAGAAGAGGCTCCATTCTTCCTCTGAACTTAACAAGCAGGTCCTTAGAAGCCCTTCAGCCCTAGGGCCTGCAGAGCTCCAGCTGTCAGGGTGGAGAAGGGGTTGATAAAAAGTGGTCATAGACCATGAGTGCCACACACTCTTTCCCACCACATCAGTGCTGGTGAAATCCCAACTGGCTGAATGCAGCTGTCTCCCAGGAAGCATCTGGACAACATAACACCTCTGCCATCAAAGCTACTGGAAAAGCCTCCACCACTGCTAACTGGACTACACATGGACTTCAACAAAATTTGTGCCTGGGTCTGAATTTTGCTGGTTGAACTCACTTCTAATTTTTAACTGAATTTTGATGGCTTCCAAGTAGAACAAAAGGGAATTAACATTCTCTAGGAAACGTGATCACAATGACAGTAAGAGAAAGCTGAATTTACCTTGAAAAATATGATGACAGAGTACGAGCAACTGGGAAGGGAATCCCTGTAAAAACCCAGCTTGTTAATACTGATTGCTTTTAAAAAAAGAATTCTTAAAAAACAGAGCTAAGCAGGCCCGAATCATATGTATTGCAGATCATTAAGGGAATTGGCCAATTTTCTACACACTTCTGGAAGATCTTCAGAAAAAAGAGAGAAGCAAAAGATATGCTCAAGAAAAAAGAAAAGCTTGCTAGCCAATTGCTGTACATATTTTCATCTCAAGAATAAAATACTGGAACAAATAGTAATTGAACTAGCAAAGCCATTGGAGTACCAAAGACCAAAGAAATGTTTGAAGGTTACTTAGCTTCAACTTACTTCAACTAAATGCTTTGACAAATTGTTTTAAAAGACTTACACACATGTATGGATTAACAGTGATGACAGCTGTGCTGTAGTATCATTACTCTGTTGTTTCTGTGGGAGAATACCTGTTATAAAGCAAAATTACAAAGAACTAGTGCTACTGCAAATTGGTTTCCTGCAGCAGTTCTCATTATTGGTCAGGAAGCTGGTAGCTGGAGGATCATTAAGAAGTGAAAACATGGCTTAAAATAACTTGTTCAGTAGAGTCCTCTTTATTGGATTTCATTATCTGAAGACCAGTGCCAGTATTTCTCAGAGCTGCAATGTGCTGTGTGTGTCCAAGTCCTTCCTGCTCTGTTACAGTTTACTGAGTGAGCGAAACAGCTTCTTAATTGACTGAATATAATGAACTTACATAGAAAGACCTAATCATAGGACTGAAACACAGCTGGCCAAAGTAACCCTGTATACCCACTGAAGGGATGACAGCGTGGTAAAGACACTGCAGAACACAGGATTCCCAGGGTTTCAGAGGGAAAAACCCTTGCAAATACCCAGCTTAACAATTTTAAGGGAATACCTTGCTACCTTTCAAACTCAGCAGTAGACCCAAACAAAATCCCCTGAAAGAGAGAAGCTGGAAATGTGCACCTGTCTGTGCATTAAAACACAGCTTCCCAGCTTCTCTCTGGTGCCTTGACAAGAAGCTTGCCTTGAACACAAAATAAATTCTAGTGTTGAGACTTCACTGTAGCTTTTTTTGTTTTCACCCTGCCCTTCAGCAGCTTCAGAGCTGCTCACCTCCTCACCTCATTTGCCTCTCCCATATGAGAGTCAGTGGGGCAAATCCTTGGGCAGGCCAGCTCAGGGCCCCATAGCATTGAAGGGACTGCAGAGGGCACACAGCACACATTAAGCCAGCAACTCCCTGTTCCCCTCTTAGATAGATGCTGCAGCCTCCTTCAACATTAGCATACCCAGAGACCTTTGAATGTGTGGTATAATTACTCTGGCTGCTAATGGTCTTTGGATAACCAGCATGGTGTTGTGTGGCCATTATGTTACTCCCTAACAGCATTTCACAAACCCCTCAGGCTGTATGGTGGATACCTCTGGGTGCAAGACAGCACACAAAGAAGTCTGCTCTGCAGACCTTCATGTTGTCAATGTGATCTCCAATCTTTCCCATCCTCAGTACAGGTAATTATGCCCTCCCACTGCTTTAAGCAAAAATACATTCATCTCTTTCAAACAGTCAGATTTTGATAACTTTTTTCCTGCCCACCTTAGCTCTTATCAATCAGGCTTTACGTAACAGTGATATTTTGAGCAATGACACCTACTCTGTAGAAGAACTATTATCAAAGGGCAACTTAGAAGGAAAAAGTGAGCGTGAAACATGTTCTGACTAGAGACAATATTTTTACAAACAACAACCAGAAGGAAAAACTGACCTGAGGGGATAATTTTACATAGAGGGATCCTTAGTACTAAATAGGATTTTGTTTCTTAGAACAGCTCCTGGCCTTAATTCTGTTCTCATTTTCAGTCTACTACAGCAGAGGGCAGTATAAACTCATGAACTCAGTGTTTTGCATGTTGTAATAAGAATGCTTCTGTGGTCACATCAACAGCATTGAACCTTAAATTAATGTTCCTGTTAATGCACCAGAGAATAATACATTCAAGACCAGAGACAGCCTGTTAAATCTCCAGTGGTTCACATTCTGGGGAATTTTCTAACCTGAGACTTTTAGAAACATAGAACTGGGAGCCGCCTTTCACTCTGTCTGCTCTATACATATGATCTGTAAATCCAGCATATACTCTGCATATGAAGCACGTACATGATAAATGCCAAACAAGCAAAACCAGGGTCAGAATTTAGTAAGGAATAAAGTAGGTAATTGCAGCAAAGTGCTTTTACTTAGTCCTATTGAGACATGGAGGCTGTATCACAAGAACAGCTCAGTTCTCCAAGAGCCCTGCTTCTGCTGATTTTCATGAGGTGGAACAGCCAGCTGCACGAGTGGATAGAACACCTGTAGGATCCCTGATGAAAGAGCCTTAGACACTGCTTCCAGATTGTAAAAGCATCTCTGTAAGTTACAATGGTCACATAAACTTGACAGAGCTGTATGGATATGGATGAATAGAGGTATGTATCACTCCACCTCCGTGTTTAAAAATATAAGGGTGTATAAGCTTGTCTGCTTAGGTTGACCTCACTGCCACGGAGCTGTAGCACATTCCGACCGTAATACTATTGATGGCAGCTGTGGCAGCACCGCTGTGTCTCACCAGCCTGGAGAAACAAGCGCAGGAAGGTTTCCAGGCAGAGATGACACTCTAAATCAACCTAACTGATACTATTAGAAAAATAGACAAGCTCTCAAGGATATAATCATCTGTCAGACTTTTGGGGAGTTAAGTTTTCAGAACACTTTGCTCTTCTTCCTTTCCGTAACACTCTTTCCCTTACATAATATTTCAGCTTCCTTTACATAATAGTGACTTTCCAAAAATCTCCTTTTATTGCTGATTTTTTTTAATGGTCTGCAGCTCTCAAAAGACAAATTTCTCTGTGCACTATGACGGAAAACATCAGACAGCTTGTGGAGGTTGTGTGTGCAAAAAGGAAGAAAAAGTTTCCTCCAAAAGCTGGAAGGAAAGGGATGAAATTACTATAAATACTATCACAAGCCTAAAGTTATAATTTGACATTTAAAATGTGCTCAGTGAGAAACTTGCATGAAATCAACTTTGAAAATGTAACAGAATACCACAGGGTCTGTAGGTGGTTACAGTCTAATAGAGAATTTCATAGAAGTGTTTAGTAGGGATAGTGCTCTAATAAAAAGAGTCTATAAAAAGGCGTTTCTGTGGAAATCTTTAGGATTTAACACCAGAAGGGGGAAGAAGGAGGGAGAGTAGGGAAACAGGGAGAAAGAAGATGTGACTGAAGTAATGTCTGCTAAACTGCATGTTTTACAATCTTGTGTAGGTGGACTCTAAACATTTTAATGTTGCAAACGTCAGACTCAGATTTCAAGTGCCCCAAAGCATGAAACATTCAGATGAAGGGCTGGAGTTTCTGCCCATCTGTAGCAGAATTGTATTGCTATTTATAGTCTTGCTTTTCTCATATATCTAAAATGCTTTCTTTCCTTCTCATAAACAGGCGTGCCTACAACTGAATGTAACTGACTCATCTGAATATACTGCAGTTTTCCTCAAATTAGCAGGAACCCGAAGTCCTAGCTTTTCACAGAAAAGAGCATAGGTAGGTAGATAGATAGCCTTCAAGCACCGTCTTTTGAAAAACATCACAACTCCCATATGAAAGATGATTTTGTAGTTTTTAAACTTAGAGATTTTGCACTGATCCCAGTGTTGGGTTTGGAATTTTCCCAGGCTCTGCCAAATTTCTCCTCCTCCACTTGCAGACTTTGCTTGCTTTCTCCTGTGTTTTGACAAGGAGGATCATGACTGGATTTGCTCAGGAGAGTCATATTCAGAGAAGGCAGGTTTGAACCTACTCACACAGTTAACCTGAATGCATCCGAGAAAACATGCTACTTAAGTACATTGTGTACATTTACTCTGTCAGTTGTTTTTCATGTGTGTCACTTGAGCAGTCACTGAATAAGCACTCTCTGGTTGATTTAGATTTGCTGTAGTTTAAAATCCCTGTCAAACGTAAACAGTCCCTGTGAGTAAGGAAATGTGACCATCAGCCAAGCTTAGCATTGAATACTACAGAAAAAACATCCACCTGCATTGCAGTAATTACAGTACAGAGAGACTATCATTGACTGGAATAGCTGGAATTGTGTATTAGCTCAATTTTCTTGACAAACAGGTCATACACTTACTGAGAATGAAGATTCTTACTACATTTCTCTTGTCATCCTAGGAATCTTTTCAGGGTGTTTAAGAACAAGTTACATTATTGGTGTTAAAGCGTTTAGGCACTAGAAAGTGCTTACTGAAAATGAATGAAACACAGGAGCAAATCTCTGCCTCTTCATGCCGTTTTCTGCCTATGATACAGCCTGTCACTAGGAGGCAGTTGTGCCACGGACTATGTGACCCTTCTAATTTCGGTATCGGTTTTTTACACAGCCTACATGAGCTATGCCACTGATTTTGCCATTCTCAAAGTGACCTAGAAACATAACTTGTCCAGATGATACAGAAGATAGCTCACATTAGCCTTAGCCAGTAGCTTCTCTGTTAATTTGACAGCTTCTGTCCCCTGTGCACGTCTCATTCACATGGGCCAGCAGTCCTCTGGGGGACTTCACTGCACCATGCATGGCCTCCACACTCCTTGAGCCACTCATGCATGGCCTCTACCACTCTTGAGCCAAGGTTGCAGCAAACTGCTTTTCTAACCTATTGCCGTTAGTATTTCCCTGCTCCTCTTTGGCAGAGCAGTAAAACCCTTGGGCATGTTTTAGGCCTTCCCCTTCATGACACAGCAGGAGGGCTGAATTCCTCAGAGTCCTGCCAGACCCTAACCCTAACCCTAACCTCAACTAGAGAAAAAACAGTCACCATTTTCCTAGCTAAATGCACACTGTGCATGTCATTAATTTGAATTAATGCAATTATAAACACCTTAATTTCTCCAGGAAGAATTTGCAGAGATCAGCCCTTCAGGAAAATGGAGCAGAAATCCAGTTCTTAGCAGCTAGGTTTCTCTTGGAGGCTTGAAGTTGTGATGTACTGATCATAAAGGTGCCAAGTAAATGGAAAAACATAAGACTGTGACTTAGTTGACCATTTACCACTAACCAGCATGTCCAGTTATAAATACCAAGTATCACAGTGATGTTTCCTTCATGGTGGGTAGCATCAAGGGTCAAATCATGGCTTATGGGCATATATTGAAAAAACATGTCCAGACCTCAAAGTAGTTAAAAGTCTTAGTGGACAAGATGAGAGGACTGGCTGGGAAGCGGAGCTGCTGCTGAAGTGTGGACATGATACCTAAGTCAGCACACACAGCAAGGGGAGGCAGGGAAAGAATATCTGGGGGACAACAGGTGAGTGAGCGACACAAGGCGACACTACAAACCCAAACCAACAGTACAAATAAAAGTAATGTAGGCATGACAAAAGAGCAACTCGCTTGTAAGTAGAGGGAGATTAGAAAATGCTCTTATGTTTCCTAAATGATACCCTGTGATTTGTTAGCTCTGCTTCACTAACAGGGGTCCGTCGGGTTGCAGAAGTGCAGGCTTCTGTGTCTTCCTATTTCAAACTCGATAAAAATGTGAAACCAGAGTGGAAGCTCGAGAAGATTGTCTCAAGTGCTGCGGCACGCACTTTCTTCTTGTCATTAGACGTTGTTCACTAGAGGGCACCAACGCTTCAGTTTAGTGCCAAACTGCAGGGACCAGCGAAGCAGGAGCTCATGCAAATAAAATGCTCCTGGTAACAGTTAGGCACTAGCGTAACGTTGTAAATAATAACGACGAGCAAAGTTACCCTGGTGGAAAGAAAAAGGTTCAGGTCAAAGATTAGGTTTCCAAGTTTGTCCTCGACAGGAAAACTGGAAGCTTCAAACTGCAAAGGCTCACCACTGACACAATGAAGTGTAAAATTATCTAATTATGATTAAAACTATTTCTGATGCATTAAAAAAAAAAAAAAAGAGCCAATACTGAAGTAGCTAACAAAGTACTGTTGTTCTTCAAGGCATTTTAGAAGTGAATGGAAGCAGCTCAGAATGCCAGCCTGAACCTGAAAGGATAATGCAGTTGAGTGTTTCTCTAACTTATGAAATTTGCTTCCCTTAATGTCTAGACAAAAGCCACTTTCAGGCTTTATATGAGCGGCAGGCAAGTCCACCCCACGCTCACATCCCTATGGCTGTGCTGCTGCACACCACAATATGACAGACAGCTACTGTTTGGCTCATGCAGGTAGCCTAGTACCTGCTGGTTTGATATTGAGCAATGTAGGATGGGGGTGATGGCTACCACCAGGATGCCTCCTTCTTGGCATGCTGCAGCAAGCTCTGCCATGCCCCAAGCCAACCTGACCCAGTCAATTTGGGACTCACTGTTGATCCTGCCTCCTGGCACTCTTCTTGCTTTTGATCCCTAAAAAAGTCAGTTCTACCCTAAAACACTGTTCAAAATGGAATGCCTAAGAACAGACTCTCCTGAAGCCAGCAAGATAACAAAGCCATTTAATCATTGAAAACTATGTGGCTTCAGCTTTGCTCCCTGAAGGATCTAAGCATCTCTTTTTAAGCAGACTTGGTAGCAGCAGCCTTTCTCCTGGATTTCAGCTTTCTTAAACATTCATAGAGAAGCCAATCCTTGCATGGCCTGACTGAAGAGGCTGTTGCTTGTGAGGGACCAAACAACCTGGTGGTTAAAGCAGGTGGCTGGCACATAGGGAAACAACATCATGAAGGTGCAGAATTTTAACCTGTGTCAGGGCAGCATATTTAAGAATCCTTTACACTGCTGTGTGCTCTCTTTTGTCTAAAAGGTACTTTTGGGAGAGAGGAATCTGTCAATACCCACATGTCAACAAAAAAGGGTTGGAAAATAGGAGGAAAAATATGAAAAATGTAGAAAAATGTACACTGAGGAGACACATGGAAACAGCCCCTTGACAAGGAAAATTAGACAGGGAAGTGCTTGTTCTGCAAGTCTTGGCAAGGCTGAGGTGTGAGATCTGCTTGGAGGAGACCTGTGTCATCAAACCCAGGTGGCTGTGAGCAAAAACCAGACTTCATTAAGCATAAAACTCCCCAGAACACCTAGATACTTATTAGGTCAGTTGTCATTTTATGAGTACTAGTGGTTGGCCATACGCCTCTAGATGAGCATCCTGATGCCTAAGTCTCTACATGCTTAGTAAGCCTGGAGGACTTCAAAGCATCAGTTCCAAGGGGGAAAGGTCAGTAATAACCTCACTGGGGATCCCTTGAATTTAGCTTCTCACAACAGTCACATTAATCTCAAATCTAACCCCCACCAAGTGCTGATGAGGCCTCAGCTTGAACACATGGTTGGTTACTGGAGTCTGCGCTTCAGGCAGGAGGTAGGTGAGGTGGACTGAGCTGAGCAAGAGGAATGACTAAAGCCTGGGAAATATGGCCTGCAATGAGCAATCAAGATGCCGTGTGGTTAGGCTTAAATAACAAACATTGAGGAGTACTGAAAACAGAGACTCCCTGTGAAATGTATGGAAGAATACCTCATTTCAGAGGGACACTAGAAGATCTCTGGGGGCTTCTTTCCAGGGTAACTTTGTATAATTCTGTGAAATCTCAGATTTAGAAAGCTGTCCAGAATAATAGTGGCAGTGAGTAACAAAGGTCTAATAATTTGATCTGTTTTTTACAGTGAAGGAAATCAGAAGCAAGGACCTAATCCCTTGACTCTGAGGCACTGCCTTTTTCAGATGGAAAATTCTCACCAAAAAAAAAAAAAAAGGAGAGAAAACAAAGCATGTTGTATTTTAGCCTGGCTACCAGTAACTGCATTTGAGTTGTCACTCTTGGGATTCTCAGTGTACAAGATACAACTTCCTCTTCTGCCTTCCGATACCATCCCTGTTTCATCCAACTACAGCCCCTGATCTGTTTCCACAGTGCAAACCCAGGCTCTAACAGCAGGGCTCTTCAAGTGACCTGAGCAAATATGCCAAGGCAAGACCAAAGGCCCCGGTAAGAATAATCATCAGCCTGAACTTTAGCTTGCCTTTTCACCCTTCACAGGCATTTGCAGAACCAGTCTGGGCATCAACACACACAGGCTGGCCCACAGATTATCAGGATCTTCTCTGTTTGTAATAGTTGTATCACAGTGATAGCTAAGTCACACTGGGATGTTAAAAAGAAAGAATTTAGTGAGTAAACTTTAGGAAGGGGGGAATACATCTGGCTAAAAATCAAGAAGAAAAGTCAAGACTCCATACTCTAGTGAAAGAAGCAAGCCCTGACAACTAAGGGGACAATCGCTCTATTTCTGCTCCAGTGATTAGGAGAAAACTTGAGTAGCAGATGCCAAAAAGGAAGGAAAACAGCAGCAAAGCCAAGAAAATGGGCATGCTGTGGGTACACAATGCAAAGGCACCAAGTCACTCCCCTTCTCTGTATGCCTGTTTGTTTCTATTGTGCAGATAATTCTCCACACTGACCTTCTAAGGGCAGACACATTAGGGAATTTCAGATGGTGCTGTAATGTCTTGGCCATTGAAAACTCTTTCTTATTTTGTCTGAAATGTTCTCTGGGTGCTTTCTTTAGCAGCTTTACTGGCTCTATTACAGATTGTTATTTAATTTATATCCAGTGAATGAGCTGGTTGGCAGGAACATCAGGTAATTTTAGGGGGAGAGGAGCTTTTTTTCTTATAGTCACTAATTTGCTAACAGTCATAGATTTGTCAGTGAGCTGTTATATTCCTGCTGATCCCCATTCTCTTATTCTTTTAATTCTGGTGTTCATGCCATCATGGTAAGCCCTATATAACTGGGGAGGGAGAAAACAGGCTGGAAAAATAGGCAAGGTGAGACTTTCTCACTCCTCAACCCATGGTCATCTACTGAAAAAAGGAAAAGTTGAGGTCAAATAACCTCCCATGGATGTTGCAGAGTCCTCCAAAGGATCCCTATGGTGCTGCTGAGCAGGTTGAGGGGCTGCATGTGAAGCTAGCTCCAAAGGTGAACAGCTACAAGAGTAAGGAAAGCTCCTGGGCCTACCCTCCTACCTTGCTCTGAGAGGTTTTGTAGTATTGGTGGCCTTCCGTAGCTTCCTTGCCCTAACTCAAACCTGCTGTGACTAGCCTAGGCACTTGACACTGGGCATTAAGTCCATACTTGAGCATGAAGCAGTAACCTGCAATGCTCATCCCTCAGCCTTGTGCTCATGTGAAAATCAAAATATTGATTTTTAGTGAAGGCAAAGGAGACCAAAGAGCATCTTAAGGATGCTCTAATCCACGGGGAGCAACATGGATTAGCCATGACTTCCAACTCTTCAGATCTTTCCAGTCAAATAAGCATGCTGCTCCAGCATGGAGCTCTGGTTTAGCCATGTACAGAGGAAATTTTGTGGTTTGTGTCAAGCTGGAGCCTGTTAGCCCTCCCAGTGCTTCAGTTCTCTACCACGGTTTGCAACCCTTCATCCAAGGTGCTTTGACAACCAACTAGCTCTGAACCCTGCTGTGCAAGAGCTGCTTGCTGCTGCCTGCCCTCTGAGCTTTTGGTTTATACACTTCATACATTAGTGAATGCAACCTCATCTCCTCTTATTTTTTGGAACTGTTCAGAACTACTCTACTGCATGTACCACATTTTGGTTTTAACCAGCTGTTTAAGACCAGGCCATCCTCCTTGAAAAGTAGCCAGAGTCCATACTGATCTCGCCTGCCAGCATTCCCAAATTCTGCTGCTTATTATTCCACCCAGATCTCATTTTTTATTTCTCTTCCATGTTAAAACTTCATGAAACTTAAAAATAGCTCCCTGCAAGTTCAGAGAAAAAACCCAAAAAAAACAAAAAAAAAAAATGGAAAAAAAAAAAAGAAAAAAAGAAGGCAAAAGCTGGAGCCCTGGCTCCCTCACACCTGTCAGTGCATCAGCTGTAGCAATATAATCTCTATTTTTTTAGGAAAACAAAAATCTAAAAACTATGCCAGCTAGGCACTGTATTCTTCTATGCGCTGGCTTCCCGTCACCCCTCCTCATGTGCTAAGTGCTGAAAATATGTAGACAAATCTATTTGAAGGAAAACAGATTTCATTAATCAGATTGGCAAATGAAGCAAACTGAAAAGAAACGCAGCCTAAACTGTGGAAAAAATGACATCCGGAAAAATCCTCCTCTGTGAGAGAGATTGGCAATGTGGTTGACTCCAGCAGTGGGAGAATTCACCTGGTGTCTGACCACATCATCTGGTAAAAGCATTGTTGACTGATTGTCCTAGCTAATTCAGTCACGGTGTGGATGCAATAGCACATTTAAAGGTCTGGCTTTCTCTAGAACAAAAGAAAAGAGTATTTTGTATTTTTATTGTTGTTTAAAAAAACAAAAGCCCCATCCCCTATTTTCAGGGAGGTAAATCTGCCTAGAGCAGAACAGACAAAGTGCTGTGCCATCCTATTTTGAGCAGCATTGGCCCCTGAATTTTTTGCAGCTTAGTTTCTACAGCAAAACCAGCTTGTGAACACCTTCAACCAAACAGATGCAAAATGCCAGCTGTAAATCAATCACATAGAAGAGGGAAAGGGGAGACTTGCTAGAGCTCTTGCTATTAAAAACAAAAAAAGTCTATTGCCAAAATAGTGTTTTGCTGAACTAAGATGTATATACATATAATGACATAAGCTATTTTTGACAGGACGTGGATTTTTTTTGGCGTTGTAAACAAAAGAATGGTTTGATTGTGTTTTAAAGACAGAAATATTGACATTCCGAGTCAGTGAGTTGTTTTTAAGATATTGAAGCTCCAGTGTATCTGCAGTAGTGGCTACAGTCATTGTTTCCTCTGTACCTTCCTGCGCCGCAGTTCCTCCCTGGCAGCTACACTAGCTGCTCCTGTTTATAGAGTGAAAGGAAGCAGGGGGAGGCACTAGGCAAGGAAAAGGGGTCTCCTAATAAGTGCTCGTTGGGATCATAAAATCTCAGCTGCCCAGAGGATTCCTTCTGTGTCAAGTGCTGTGTTTCCCTCTAGGCACTGTTAAGCATAGCTCTCTGCATGTGCTCATACCATGTCCTGCAGTGATGTGGGAGGAGGAGCCTTACTGTTTTGTGCTTTGCTGTTGACTGGAGAAGTTTTTTCGTTCTATTTTGTTTTTTATTAAGAAAACTATAATATAATTTTTCTTATCAAATAAAAGTATTTTAAGTTTTAATGATGGTGAAGAAGAAGGGGTGCTGACGGAATGGGTGACTGAGTTTTGGATGGGGAGGGCTTGGGCAGGGAGAAGATTATGCTTAACTTCATTTTTTGTATCATTATGATTATTTATCTTAAGTTTCCATATATCTTCAGTTCATTCCACTTAGAAAGCAGAGCTGCCACCAGCAGGAAAAAGTGTTGCAGTGATTCCAGCTCAAGGCAATACAGCATTTTACAGTCAGTGACCTCAATTACTGGGGAGTTGTTTGGGACCCCTTTGCCAAATGGAAAGGAAGAGGTATCTGGGATGGGCCCTGATGCATTTTAATGTTCCTACATCCTCTGAAATGCCCCATTTACTAGATGATTGTTGCAGGAAAAAGCATGTAGCTTCATGTTTGACATGAACTTTAAAGGGCATTTTCAAAGAGCTGATGTAAGAGGTGCCTAGGTCTGCTGTGTGTTTTTTGTTTCGAGCTGCTTAGTGGCAGCACAGCGCCATACACATTGAAAGTCTGTTGGATTTTCCTGTGATTCAGGCTTGGAACACTTTTCAGAAGTCCTCTTCCCAGTGACTACTCCTAAATTGCATAGGATCAAGTTGTGGGTCAGGATATTGCTTCTTTTGGCAGAATACAAGCCTGGGCTTTGGGCACAATGGAACAATCTCTGTTCAAGTTGTGCACAGCTGACAAAATCTCTGAGAGTCACTGAGGATGGAGTGGAGTCATCCTCACTGTTTGCATTGTGTGGAGTCGGCATCGCCGGAGATGGCCATCCTCAAGCTCAAGATGACATCGCAAAGCTGACGTCTCTTTGAGCTGCAGCCACCTTTCATGGCTTTGGAAGGCTAAATGAAAATGCCCCTCTATGCAGTGAAGTGTTGATTTGAATTTTCATTATACTGCAGCTCTGCGTATTTTACCTGTCACTGATCCATTTAGCTAGCTGAGACATCACAGTATTGCACTCAAATTATTGTGAAAATACTTGCATTCTAGTACTAAGAGGACATGTGTCCCTAAGTAGGGTATAATGTAGTTATGTGCTTTGTAAACAACAAACCAGCAGATACATTACCAGAAAATGAAGTGTATTCCCATTTTATATTGCAGACAGTAAAATATTTTTGAGATGCAGACAGCTTAGAACAGCAGGGGTAGGGATTTGGTAACAAATCTTTCCCCTTGCTGTGTAAAGAAACAGTTGTTAAGGCTTTTAAAAATGTGGAGCCAAAAGGAGGGGGAAGAATCCAGTAAAAATACATTTCTTTTGGGAGGCTTCTTGATTTTGTTTCTGTGCATGCTATCAGGGACATGGGTTTCTTGGGCTAAGCTTTAGCTTGCGCTTGTGTTAAGAATCTGAATGAAGGCTCCCTTGAAGTGGGATAGAGCCTTTATATGGATTGAAGAGGCTCTAAATCAGACTCATAGACTTCTTCCTTTCTATCGGCTCTCTTCTGTCTTGCTAAGTGACTTCTGCCTGCCAATGGACAAAACTCTGTCCCTCCTTACAGCACGTCATGCAATATGTGGGAACACCAGGCGTGGTGATGTGAGGAGGCAGGTGTGAAGTCCTTCCCAGACTGTTAGGCTGTGGATCTTACAATGTTTTGCAGCAGCACAGGCATCTTCCTGTCACCTCTGACATGCTCCTCACTTCTCCCCATAGCCTAAGGTCAGACTCAGTGGCACAGCTCATGTGAGCATGACCCAAAAGGCTTCCCCCCCTCTATGCTTTAGATATACCAACGTTATTAAAAGTACCTTTTAAAATGTGTAGCTCATTTCTAGACTGTTACTGTTGGCTTTCTAACGTACAGATATTTCCTTTGGAGTGTTTTTCCCTTTAGAATTAAAAAAAACTATGAAAAAATATATTGACTGCCTGGGAAAGATTGGATTTGATTTGCCTTTTCCAAAATGGAGGGGGTAAGGAGCAAAAGGAGACCTGTGTGTAGTACCTTGAATACAGTTCTCCTCTGGGAGGCTTCCCCCTCCCCTGCATAGGGCAGAATTGCTGTTTTAGGTCTAACTTCCCCATGTTTTGAAGAGTTATATGGCCCTTCAGGCAGGACTATCCTAAAACCTAAATCTATGTGGCTGTATCCCATTTATACTTGGCCGAAGTGAAATGCTACCTCACATTGAAGGGCAGCATACTGTTGTGTTTTTTACAGTAAAGGCTGTTTGAAGTAAAGGCCTCCATGGGAACAAGTTTCTATTCTTTCAGGTGTCTCTGAAAGTATATCTCACTTGCTATGTATTTTACACCTTAGAAGGGCAGAACAACATTTAGGGAACTGCAAAACTTTTGTCTTTATTAGAATAAGCGGCTTCTGGGGCTACCAGTCTTGAGAACAGTCTTTGCAATCCACTAAACATTTGCTGCTGCTTCGCCTGTATTGGCTTTTCCTTTTATCTATTGCTGTCCTTTCATAGAGCCGCTCTGCTGTTCCTGATAGTCATGGAAACTTGGGGAGGGAACCAGACCCGTGTGAAAAATCTTGTCCAGAAGGAATGTATTTGTTGCTAAATTTTCTAGCACTGTTTACAGTTTTCCTCCATGTTATTTATAAATTTTATATTCAGTGAATGTATATTGTCTTTTAAGGTAATGTTGCATAATGTTCACTTTTTATAGTGTCCTTTTATTCTAAACAGTAAAGTGGTTTTATTTCTATCACAGACATTCTGTCTCTGCTTCACTTATGTTAGTTTCTGTCCACTTCAAGTGTACACAAATGGATTTGCAAGTGGATTTATTCATTTCCTTCCCTTTTGTGATACCGTTTTATTGGGCCCAGAGCAGATATTCCACCTCTGGCAACTCTTGTACTTTGGTAAAGATCCTTCCAGCAGTCCCTCCCTCTTTTTAAGAGCTTGATTTAAGAATTGTTATTGGGGTCATAAGCCCAGAAGAGGTGAAATACCCCTTTTGAAGTTAATGTATCCCACTTGTTAACTGGCCATAGGGGGTCAGTACAGAGCAAGGCAGTCATTATGGCTGTCATGTAGCACCAGTAGGGCCTTGGAAAAACAGTTGCCAGATTGCTGTAAATTCCAGTAAACAGATCGCTGGGGGGGAGGTTAAATGGTGTGTGCCCATGGCAAAGGAAAGAAGGATTCATCTTTCAGATCTTTTCTGCTGTGGAATGTCAAAGCCTTGTGTGCTCTTTTTAAGCTTGCTGTTTTAAGGCTGGTTAAAAATGCACTGGTGTGGAAGCTTCAGAAAAAAACATTTTCAACTAAATTAAAATGCTTACAGAAAGGTTCCTACTCTTAGAAGTTTCCTTTATCTCACTTTTCCTACAGGAAAATCTCTACATGGATGAAAGACTGAAACAGATTTTTGATCTGTTCTATGTTTAAAGGTTTAGAAAGTAAGATTTGGAAGGTTTTGGACATAGAAGGATGAGGATGTCTTATGTGAGACCTGCATTGCTTAAAGTTTATCACATTGCAAAGAGGTAAAACCATAACACTAGTTATAAACACTTCCAGGGGGTCAGCCATCAAAAGACCACAGCGTATTTTATGAGTGTTAGCTGGTACAGCTTGAAAATGCCTCCAGGAAAGGGAAGAAAAAGAGTGGGAAAGAGGGATCATTATATTCCTATTTGACACATGGAGAAGCTGATGCACAGTGGGCAAGCAACTTTCAGAGGTGCTTGGTGGAGGATGACTACAGCAGGATGACAGCAGCAGCGTTTAGTTGGTATAAGCGTTTGCCCTCTCAGCCTCTCGGAGCCCCAGATGCTGTGAAGGTGCACCCAGATAAGATCTAGAGAAGCTGTGTAGATTCATTCTGTGAGGTAAACACCCCCAACCTGGAAAGGGCTGGCCTGAGTTTGCTCAAGTGGATTGTTGCTTGTGTAAATGTTTGGAAAGTGATTGGTTTAAACAAGATGACTCAAACTTGCTTGTCCACGATAGTGTTTGCGTTCAGATGAGAGTACCTGCAGTTTCAAAACATTCCGGTATTCTTTTGGAAGTAAGCAATAGCATCTGCAGGTGGGTGATCAGTTATAAGGATAATAAATATATGAAGTGAAGATCAATACTCTGATAAACCAAGTGACTAGGCTGGTAACAAGTGCATTTACATGCCAAGGAATCAAGAACAGTATTCCCAAACAACACAATGATGCTAGAAGTGCTGGGTAATATATTTGCAACAAAAACCGTAATCAACTCTTTCAAAATTACTATTCCCAAAGTAATGGTCACACAAAATCATAACCATCCTGAAGCATCACATGCCACAAACCCCTCTTCATTAATCAGCAGGAATTATATGCAACAGGATTTATCAACTATTTTGTCTTAAATGTTTGCAACAAACTGTCACGTAGTGTTGAAGGACCATCCATATCTTGAGTAACACAGCTGGTGCCACTGCATTACTTGCAGTGTATGTGAATGACTGCACTTACCTTTGCGATATGCCTGTGAAATACGGAAGTGCTGCTGTCCACACAGCATGGGTAGAGAACAGAGTATTGGAGCAGGGAGATGGACTGTTACTTCAAGCCATTCAGGTACCTAGCGAGCACCAGTGGGATTTTTCCCAAGTTGGAAGTGAAAATTCACGAAGGATTAGCCATCCTTCTAACCCAGGGAAAACAAGAGGCAGGGGCAGTTTTAAACAAAGCCACTCGCTTTGCCGTGCTGCCCAGGACTAAAGGCACCTATGCAGATCTCTTTGCAAGGGATTGGTACAGTGCCCAGCAGGCACACAGGGCACCAAGTGTTTAGATGTTGACAGGAAGAACAGACCCCAGAGCCACTGTGCAAAGGAATATTACAAGCTGCAACAAACTGTTTTTCAAGAGCTCCTATTTACTTTGAGTACCTCATCAGGCTGATAAATGTTTCATGGATGGCAACCATGTGACAGATAGACCAAGGAAACTGACACTGTGAAAGGAACACCTCATATGGCCCATGTCCCAAATCATCAACATATTTTAAACAATTCCAGGAGGGGAAAAAGCCCACTTTATCTGAATGAAGTGATTTCTTGCTTTAAGGGATGAGCTTTTGTTGACTAGATTTTACAAGCAAATTTTGCTTTGGTTTCGAGCCTGTTCTCATTTTTCACTTTTTCAGGGTTCATACATGATCCTGGGAGGGCTGGGCAAGAAAGGAAAGAGGTTCCACAGCAGTGATTTTTGCATGTTGCTTTTTAGCTAGTAATTCCCTGTAAGTAAAATTGAGACGCTTCCCAGCATTCCCACTGCCACCTCTTGTGCCCAGCTTGTATTTGTTGCTTCTCTCCCATCTATGCTGGCATCAGAAGAAAGCAAAGGTACTCACCATCTGCTTATGGCTCGGGAAGAACGTTTGGTCCACAAGGGGAAACTTCTCAGGACCCAGTGAGTTGAAGATTTTGATGAGCTGAGAGAACTTGGGGTGAGGGAGGGGGAACAAAAAACAGTGGGTGTCAGTGACTTACTGTGTAATAAGTGCTTGCAAAATGTTCTGATATGGTGGGGGAGTTGAGAGTGAGAGAAACATGTTGTTGTGCCTTTCCCACCTTGCTTTCTTGGCCTGACAAAATATAAAGTTGCTGTATTTATCCAGGGCCAAGCCAGCCTGCGTACACAAACCTTGGACTGAGAGAGCAAAGAAGGGGTTCAAGAGCCAGAAAGGATCAGCTTGAATTTAGTTACAGATCTGGTATGAACAAGCTGTGCTTTCCAAGTGTGGCTGGGGACAGAGTTGGGGGCCCTTCTTGGTAGAGGAAAGGGCTCAGAGGAGTGACCAGGCAGGCAATCAGTGCCGCTACTCACGAGTACAAATAAATCAAAGCTCTTCTCTGGATCTCTGCCCCACAACCAAATCAAAGCAATGCACATTTCTTCATTGTGCTGAAGGGAAGGAGAATTGCTAAGGCACAGAGATGTCTAGAGGGAATTGACAGTGCTACCTGGGTTGGCTATTAAACCAAGGAATCACGAGCCCACTGTCAATCATGATTGGCATTTCTTATGAACCAAGGGTCTCCCAACAGCCCCCAGTGCATGGCAGGAGAAAGGGGTCATCACCTGCTAGCCCTGTCCCAGTGAGATCTGAAGGAGGTACCAGTCTGTGAGGGTGGTATCTAGAGGAAGCAGTGTGTAACATCGATGGGGAAAAAAACAGTGCTGGTATTTCATGTAAAAGGTGAACATTTGCCTTTGTTCCCACCTGTCAGCTTGAACTTCACCATTATCATTATTATTATAAACTGTTTATCATTCAGGGTTGTTCCCAGCCAGACACAAAATTCCCCATGGCAGGACTGAGTTTTGGTTTCTTTTCAGGTTCCAAAACTCCAGCAGAAGTGCAGCACAACAAATTCTTGCTCAACATCAGCCATCTGTGAAACGAGCAGACTATTCTGTACATTGTATTCAGCCTTCCTGTTCAATCTATCATTGATCAGCTGGAGAAAACCCCAGAACTCTATGAAAGGAACTTAACAACCATGACATAAAATGTTGCTGAAGCAGGGTTGATTTGCCAAAGAGAATAAGAGGTAGTATATCCCAGAACCTTTTGGATCACAGGAGCAACTTAGATTCTTTACAATCACATATCTAACCATCCTACTTTCTCTCTGAAGAGGTACAGCCCCATTACCATAGACAATTCTGAACTGGCAGTGCTGCTGGTGAAGTGGTTAGACTGGCAGCCTTGCAGAATGGGGAATCATAGAATCATAGAACAGTTGGGATTGGAAAGACCTTAAGATCATCTAGTTCCAATGTCCTAAAGCTGAATAAAGTAGCTTGATTATTTTCATGGATATTAAGAAAATAAAATGATTGAGGATTGCTCCATGAATAAGAATTTTGTTTCCTGCTTGCGCTGGTAGATGTGACTATTTCCCACTGATGTCCTATTTGCAAAGTAACTCACAAACTGAATTTTGTTTCAAAGACACCCCAGAATTTGATAAAATCAAGTTAAATTAATACAAGTCTCCAGTCTGGGCCAAGAGTCACTGTTGCACAAGTTTCTTCAAGTTTCTCATCAAAGGCATGCATTTGTCTGGAAGGAAATCTTTGTGTCACCTGAGGGAGGTAACACAAATGAAGGGAAGGAGACAAGGGAACAAGGGAAGGGCAAGAAAGCCTTTTTTGCTCATCATCAGCTGCCTCATCTTACATATTCTGAGCACTTCTGAGCAATGGCTGAAGCCAGTAAATGTACCCCCAAGGTTACACTGCAGATAAAGAGGGAGTTATGAAAATGTTCTCTGCTGAGTTGCTACCTTAAGGGTTCCTGTCATGGTCACAAAGCCAGGTAAGCAAAAGCATTTCTATATAAGATGTTGAAGCTTCACTTGGTGGTGGTGAAGAAATACCTCTTTGAGAGTTAAAGGGTGGTATGGGTGTGAAAAACAAGATGCAGCCAGTGTGCAAAAGCTGAGGCTGCAAGGTGTGTGCCAGAGGTGAAGGGGCAGCTGCCAACAGATTTGCAAACAAATGTGAAGAATTCCTTCCTTAATCTTATAGGTTAAAATGTGGCATTAAAAAAACCCAGAAAACATCAAGAGGTGGCATATCCCATCACTGACACCCCTCCCACCCTGCATCAGCAGATAAGAGAAAAACTCCCCATGTAGAATGATTATTGTTGGCAAAGAGGATATTGGTGCTGGGGAGGGAGGACAGCTTGCTTCTCTTAACTACTTGCACTAGATTTGCACATCCTAGAGAAGAAAAATAAAGGCCTGTTTTGACTAGGAAAGTGAGCAAACAGGGCTTAAAAATTAAACAGAATAGGGCAGAGACAGGGAGAGGAGAAAAAACACCCTGTCTGAGCAGCACATGCCCCTTGGTGCCCATGAACACAGCACTGGTGAACCATGGACATACATTTATGCTAGGAAAACAGCTCCAACAAAATAACTGGAACAACTGTGCAGCTGACAGAGAGCGTCCTGACTTGTTCCTTGGGGCTCCTTTTGAAGCATACAGCTCTTGGCTGTTGCTGAAATAGCAAGTTTCATAGGGACAGATGAGAGGCTCAGCCATCTGGAAGCCTCCTCCATCGGCCAAGCGTGCGAAAAGGTCTGACCTTGGTATTGACCCTCATGGGAAAATTCCCTCCTTTTTGCTGTCTTTTTTCTGCCAGTTGTTAGGGACAGGATTTTGGCAAGAAGATAGCCATGTTACATGGTGCAGCAGCCTCGTAGATACCTGATAGCAGGGCTCAAGTAGCACCACCCAGTGCATTTTAGGTGGATTGGAATGTTCCTATCAGCAGCTCAGCCAGATGTAACTGCCCCTTCCACATTTTGGTATCAGTTCTTACTTGCTGAGGTTCCACTTATTTTAGTGAGATTGTGGCCAGACTGCAGAGCAAGACGTGGGCAAGGCAATATGAAACAGTCTGGTCTTAGGTACCCAGATCAGGTACAGAAGTGAAATGCCTTGTCTGGCTGGTTGGACACCAGGGTTACTTATGGGGATTCTTTATAGAGAAATAAAAAGATCCATTTGGAGGACCTACTTTGCTCTTATGAGACCCTACCTGGAGTGCATTGTGTACATTTCTGGTGTCCTTAACAAAAGAAGGACATAGAGCTGTTGGAGCAAATCCAGAGGAGGCCATGAGGAGAATCAGGGGGCTGAGGCAGCTCCTGTATGAAGATAGGCTGAGAAAGTTGGGGCTGTTCAGCCTGGAGAAGAGAA
>JBAFWW010034515.1:0-10594 GCA_036873685.1 Agapornis canus | reverse complement strand
GTTGGAACTGGATGATCTTAAGGTCCCTTCCAACCCTAACTATTCTACGATTCTAGAATTGTGAAAACAAACTGAGGGATCCCAAAGCCTTAGCATGTAACAGCACTCTGAGAGAGCTATAGTGTGTGCTTTTTCTCAAGAGATCTGCTTTGCATTTTGTCATCTGTGTTTTCTGTGTTTTAGAGAGGATTATTTTCAGAGGCCTTTTCCAAAGCTATATAACATCTGCAGTTTTTTCTACAATAATGTTAGGAAGAAGCAGCAAACTTGAGTTTGATTTCCTGTAATCTCCTGTCTGGCTTGTGGAGTTAGCTTCTTTCATGTCAGAACTTGTTTAATTCTGAGTTACTTCAGGAATAGGACCCCATTAACCTTTCAGTTTCAACATCAGTGAAATTTTTCATGGTTCAATTGATCATGCATCTGTTGTGGCATGTTGTGCGCAGAGAGGGCTGAAAACTGCCATCAGAGGCTTAGGAATGGGGTATTTTGTAGTAATCCTTGTTATAGCTGAGGCTGCTGCAAAGTAGACCTGAGCATAGCTGGCACTAAAGAGGAATGTTGAAGCCCCGTAACAACTGGTTTTTCAGCTCTGTGCAAATACACATAGGCAACTACTGTACAAGTGGTAAGAAAACTGGAAATCACAAACTTCTTGCACAAGTGTAATATGTTGTCTTACCTGATAATAATGAAATCACCATTGCTTTTACTTAATCTTCCTAAAACTTATCTTCTGATTTGAGGATTTTAGCTCATTTCTGTATCTTGGTCATTTGTGGATATTAGAGGTGCATAACTCATGCCTGTCAAGTTACATCAGGCATGATGGGACAGGTTATGTTGAGGCTTGGTTTGCTTTTGGCTGCCCTCTTTTCTGAGGGCTTTGTAAAAGTCTCTGCCAGATTTTGGTTTTGACCTGTTTGAATATGTAGTGGTTAAGGCCACGTGAGTTTGTTGTGCTCTTGAGTTCCTCAGATATAGGGTGTTCTTACATACAGGAACATTGTGCGGCACCTGTGTAGAGAAATAGGAAATACTACATGTGTCCTCAGTGATTTAAAACTGAGATATTGTTACATATCTGATTCTTTAAATCAAATTACATAGTTCTACCATATTTACTGAGTTGTACTCAAAATTAAGAACAGTTAATATTCTCTGAACTAATTTGGTTGGCAAGAGTTTTGTCTCCCTTTTTCCTTTGATATAAAGGCAGAAGTAACTGAAATAAAACACTTGCCCTGATTCTTTTGCTGTTGCATTGAAATGTAATCAATGGAAACCAGTGTAAATAGCTTTAAATGCTGGATCACATGTTTGTTGTCATCTGTTACTTTATTTTCCCCAATCATTCTGTCTTCTGAAAATAGAAATGCTATATAGTTGGACTCCAGCAGTCATCCAGCAGAGAACTCTGCATAGCTTATTCTTTAAATTTATATATCCTACATGTTTATGTCACTGGGGAAGAATAATTTAGAGTTATTTTCTGTTTACAGAAATGCTTATCTTATTTATGTAGATTAGTTTACCATTTTACCCAATGACCTCGGACAGGCATCCTCCTCCTTTTCCCTGCCCTCAAATAACCCCTCTTACAAATTTGATGCATTTTAACTTAATTTTTCATATCAAGGTTTGTAAGAAATGATATTTATTTCAATGCTACAGTGACAGTACCAGTATATTTTAGCTTACTGGTCATGCTTCCCTTGACTGAGCACTTTGTGACAGGAAAGAAAACCTTCATGTTTGTGCCTGGCTGATCAAGCATGCTTAACCAAAGTGGACCCATAGCCTGAGTAAGCCTTATTCTCCTGTGTCTGAGGGATGTGCTCAGTGCTGATGACTTGGAGACTGCTGTTAAGAGCTAACTTCTGGTAACAAGGTAAAGATACATTGAATGCCCAATGCTATGTTACATACTCTTGGAAGGTTGTAAGTATGTTGTGCTTTCATGAGGGAAAGTGCCTTGTAAGTGGGAAGAGGTTTGCCTGCACCACCAAGTTTGTTCAGATGTCTGACCTTTTTTGCCTCCAAACAGTCACCATTCCCACTGTTTGCTCTTCCCTGTGTTAAAGTTTTTCTTTTGAGTTGTAATAAAGCCAAGTGGTGATTTGGCTGTGACTGTCTTTTAATTAGGTGGGGGGTTTTTTGAGTTCATCATCTCCTGTTTCTTGTATGCAGTTTTATCAGTGGTGTGTTGTTGCAGGAAAAAGAGAAAAATAAATGATTTCTTGCTTAGATTCCTGCATCTGAAACACTCGTCCCTCCTTGTCCATCTCATTTCTGTCCTTTTGTTCTCTGATTAAACACGCTGTTGACAATGGATAAAGAACTTTTTCCTTCTTTATCAGGATAACTTGACACAACAGAGAAGTGGAAATGAATGAACTGCTAAAGCAGTCTTTGGGATAGTTTTGGTTCAAGCATGGCCCCATTGCATACAGATGTTATGTGAGTTGACTACTTATTTCTTCTGGTTAAACCACAAAGTTTGTGGTAAACTGGACTGTTCTCTTGGTCTCATACTTAAAGAAATGTACTGTGAATATTTTACTGCCTAAAAAAGTAGCTTGCAAATTATGAGATGTGTTGGCTCCCCAAACCTTTCCTGTTCCCTGAAAACAGCCTAAAATGGGAAGGATTTTGCAGGATTGTGTTTAAATCCTGTCTGGAAAAGAATGATTTTTATAAATCTCTACAAATGTGAACATCTCCTGTCCCATCTCCATTGGGAAAAATGAGCAAGCTTAAGTCTTGTTTATTGTGCTGTCTGAGGTTGAATGAAAACTATATGAAAAGCAAGTCAAAGCCAGTCACAGAGATAATGACAAGTAGTCATAGTTTGTAATAATTTTACTTCTGACAAGAGTTTTGGTGTTTACTCTTAATTTCTGCTGCTTTCCCATAAACTGAAATGGCATCAATTATGATGTTAGATAATAAACATCCTAGAAGCTATTCCCTGTTCCTTAAACCAAAGCAGATGGAGACCTCTACGACCATTAACAGTGTGGTAAAGTTGTTGGTGCTTTCTTTTTCCTACCACCAGTCTTGTTCAGAGCAACACAATTTGATCTTGTGTGTCCTACCAGGAAGTCAGCTGCTTGAGATTAAATGAAATGAGTTTTAGCAGTGTTTGGAGGGACTTGGGCTGGGACCACCATGCTCACTCTAAGACTTCAAAGTAGGTTCTCAGCAGTGAAATATCTTTCAACCCACGTGGCTCCCACCATATAGATCACTACCATTGGGCTTTTTTGATTGTTGAGTTAATCCAGAGGAGCTAGTTCCAATTATTTTTCTCTTTCAAATGTCTGACTGCTGTGTTTCTCTGTTCAGGATTGCAAAGTGAGTTGCCACTCTTGTGTTGCAGACTGTGCTTCATGCTTGTAGATGCTTTTCTAGCATTTACTTCTGTATGCTTAGTAACTCAACATTACCTTAGGTGGGTAGATGCTCTTTAGTAGTCTCTCTTTTATTTCTCAGTAGCAAATACGATGAGTACAGAGTGTTAGTGTCCTACAGAAAAATAGAAAACCTCTTGTATATTTTAAAATCTGCCATGAGTTACATAAATGTAATGAATGGTTTCATTATTTTTTTTCTTCTGTGACAACAGTCTTCCGTCTCCTGTTCTCATTCCTCTTCCTTCACAAGCGTTGTTGTTGTTAGATCCTGTATTTGTTTTTAGTGTTGGTTCCACTTGTGTGTGAGAGAAGCCAGTTTAGAATCTTGTCATATAAACTGAGGTTCGTGCATTCAAGGCCTGGTGCTTGAAATTAATTTTCTCTTTGAAAGCAGCCCAGTTATTAACAGTGTGCTGAGTATACATTATTTCTGTGGAAGCTGTATATGACCAGCAAGTTATCCCTCTTTGATTTAGGATACTAATCTTAAAAAAGTATTCAACTTTGAAGAATCTTGGTATGTTTATGTTTATTAATACTGATTGGCAAACATACTTTTGTTCTTGTTTTTAAACTGCATAAATACTACAAAGGCTATGCTTTTAAGTCATTTGAAACTCTCTCTGTGATGATACCTTTAATAATTTCCTTTACTTTTACCTAGATTTGATAATGAGTCTCTGGGCTGTTTGGTGCAATCTTCTTAAATGTTAATGTGCAGCAGGAGTAATACATGTAAACATTGACAAATAATAATTTGTAAGCTAAGTCAGGGAAGCATAGACCTGCTTCTGCTGAATGGGACCAGGATGTCACCTTTTGTTCTTAGTCTGCTGATTTTTTGTGTCAGGTGGCTGGTAATGTCTTTGGTAAGTGGTCTGCCTTCAAGATTGCAACATAAATAACTCCATTAAGACAAAAGGAGGAATAGAATTACAGCATCTTCCGTCTATTCACAGTAACATAATTTGGCTGTTACAGTTCTTTCTTAATGTACAGTCAGCTAGAAAAATCTCCTAATGCCCTCTGCAGCCTGGGAATTTTATCGCCTGTCTTTTCTCATGATAGATTAATGGAAATGGGCTTTCCAAGAGCTGTGAAACAGATGTCAAAAATGCAGCTAAGAACAGTGACAAGCTCTGCCTTCTGTGTTTCTTGTTATCCTTGGATCTTAGCATGGTTTCAAATCAGGATGAAAGAAACCATGTCAATATAACAATTTCCTTTGCTTGTGGTAGATGTTTATTGTAAGTGTTGCCTTCAGAATGTTTTTGGTATGTTCAGAAATAGGTCTGTTAGAACAGCAGGAGAAAGCGGGTGTGGGCTCATAGCTGCACTGTGCTGAGGAGCCTCTTGCATTACAATCACGAATGCGCATAGTAGTGTGTAAGAAAGCAAAATGTTGCTTGCAGTTCTCCAGCCTTCCTTTCTTCTTGACTCTGGGAATGAAAAATGTTTTGGGATTTTTCTTTCTAGAAGGAATTAGTTCTAAAATAACTTGCATTGCTTTAAATGTTTATTAAAAGCTGTCATGTATAAAAACCTGGAGATAGAGCTCAGATCTTAAGGGCTTTGTTAATCTGGGAGTTTGCAGTTTGGAAAACTTACGTAAAGTTAAAGTACATGGCAGGTATATCTCACCATTAGGGGATACTTTTTCTTTACAGCCCCTTCAGTCTAGCCTGATCTTTACATATGATTCTGAAGTTAACATTTTTAGGGTTTGGGGAAGAGGAAAGCAAATATACAAAGACTGCGAAATAAAACCAGCCTTACAGTGTGTTATGTTGTGAGTAGCTTAAATTTGTACAGTGCTCTGATTTGTAGAATGTTTGCATATGTGTTACAGTTATGGACTAGATCACTGAAAGATATTTTTCCTTACATCGATATTCAGTGGCTTGTTTCTTTTAATAGTACTAGAATGGGTAAGTTGTTACACTGAAGTATATCTAGAGATTCCCTGTAGCTACTCAGTCATTTTATTATGTTCCAGCTCCATTATAATTTCATTTCTTGCTATGACTCTGCTCTCCTGTACATTTTTTTACTTTATTTTTTAAGAGGCAAGATTTTCTGAGCCTGTGCAGTTTGAGTGGAATTTTTGCAGTCTGTATCTGTCTGAGCAGACACAGGCCTTAAAGTAGAGTTAGGTTTGATGGAGAATAGATTGATGTTAATTTACCAAGAAGGAAAAAAGTGCTGCAGAATTGGACACCCATGCTGACTCTCCGTAGCCTTTAGCTGAAACATAACCATGCTACTTACTGTAAGTTCACAAAGATTTTCAGAGAACCTGCAGATGAACATTGGATTATTAATCGGGTTGTTATTTGTGTCATGGAAGTCAGAGGCTGAGGTCCTGTATTTACACTAAGAGATGTTCCCAGTTTCTCCAAATAAAACATCAGTTTGAGTTTATAGCCTAAATGAATTTTTTTTATATCCGTTACTTGATTATTATTTTCCCAAAATCAGTTTCTAAGTTCCTACCTTAGTAAATAAGGATTTGAACCCATGTGGCACAGTGAAACATGTCAGTGGTAAGTACATGGCAAGGAACCTCCTGCAAGTGTCTACTGACTGGCTGTTGTGTTTCCAGAATCTTGAAGCCTGGCTATGAGACCCACCCGTGCTTAGTCTTTTCTGTCAGATGTTTGACACAGAGATGACTCACTGCAGATCATTGAACGATTCACTGTTGCTATGCAGATAGCTCAGGTATTCTGATGTGCTTTTTCTTCAAGCATCTCATAGCATGTTGCAGGCTCAGACACTTTGAGGTGGTGTAGGATATCCCTCCATCATCTGAGAGGTCAGAAATACGTATATTGTCCCCAGATATATTTTCCAGTGTGCAGTTACAATTATAACATAGAAAAATACTTCCAAGTTCCCGTTATCTGATGGAGAAGCATGTTGTGGAAACACCGCATTGAGGTGAGTTCAGAGCAAGAATCTTGCTCATAGAAAGTGATTTATTTTGTTACTATGCAAATCCAAGCATGTTTCCTTATATATTCTCTTTTTGCTTTGTTGTAGCAAACTGAAACTGAAGAAAGTGTTTACCCTTAAAATATGTTTAGAGACATTCAGCTTTAATTTGAACACTTAGAAGAATCACTGCATCAATAAATACACTGTTAAAGGTCAATTACTGTCCCAGTTAAATACAAGTTTTATCTTAATGTATTTATCACTACTTCCAGCTATTAGGTTTTACTATGGCTTTAATAATACATTATATTACATGTACTATGTACTTATGTGCTCCTACAATTTCTACTTTTATTTTTTTCTTCATAAGAATTTAGTGCTCATCCAAATACTGCTGTCAATGGTTCTTGGGCACTGTGCTTTCTCATATATCAGCTCTGACTGGTAAGTGTAATCACTACCAGAGTGATAAATTATATTTTTATTTCCTAGGCTTTTATTCCATTAAGTAATCAGTCATCAGTTTGAAACACAATCAGTAGTCTTTGCCATCCAGACCAGTTTTCCACTGCTGTTTTTCCCCACTCTTCCAAAATACTCTGGCTGTATTCTGCTCTTTTTCTCTCCTGTTTGTGCTGCTCTGATGATAATAGAGGAAGTTGTCTGTCCTATAGCCCTTGGGACATAACTTAGTCACAGTAATGCTTGTCTGTATTGTAGGTTGAACCTGGACTTCATGCTGGTGCATTGTAGAGTCATAGAATAATTTGGGTTGGAAGGGACCTTGAAAGCTTATCTGGTACAACTCCTGACAATGCACAGAGACATCTTCAACTGGATGAGGTTGCCCAGAGCCACATCCAGCCTGTCCTTCAATGCCTTCAGGGATGGTGGATCCACTACCTCTCTGGGCAGCTTGTGCCAGTGCTTCACAACCCTCATTGTAAAGAATTTTTTCCTTGCATCCATCTTGAATTTACCTTCTTGTAGTTTAAAACCATCACCCCTTGTCCTATTGCAACAGGCTTTGCTAAAGAGTCTCTCCCCATCTTTCTTATAGGCCCTTTTTTATGTACTGAAGGGCTGCAATAAAATCTTCCCTGACCCATCTCTTTTCCAGGCTGAACAACCGCAACTCTCTCAGCCTTTCCTCACAGGAGAGGAAATGATCCCTCTGATCATTTTTGTGGCCCTCCTCTGGACCCTCTCCACCAGGTCCAGATCTTTCCTATACTGTTTACGCCATAAAACAACAAAACCTGTGAGAGCCTTGTCACCAAGAAACCAGTCCAATTTATTACTTTCTAGTTCTCAATGGAAGCTGAAGATGGCTTTCTAGAGGACTGCTTGTAAATGTCTTTGGAAGGAGGCACCCTGGAAGATGTGCATGTGGCAGTGGTGCAGGTGTGAGCAGGCAGTGGGAGGGTGCAGCTGGTGTGCTACTGGCATGGGTGCCACTGACACAGCTGGAAGGGCTGGTGCTGTGAGGGTTTTACCTTCTGGTGTTGGACTCCTGTGATATGAAGAACTCTGGTGTGCTAGGAAAAATGCTTGGTCACGGGTGTTATGGGCACCCACATCTCTCTCCATGTGTGGTGAGCCTTCAGCAGTGGGGTTCTGGCAGCCATACCTGGGGGTGCAGTCAGGGAACAAAGAGCTGTGCCTCTCTGTGCCTTGGGGAGCTGTTGGCTTAGTTGAAGCAGTAGACACCAACACTTCAAATGACTTAGTAAGGCAAGCTGCCAAAGACCAGACAGGGTCAGTCATACCTCTCAAGAATGCCTGGAGCTATCCATAGTCTTTCCCTGTTACCCTGACTGCAGCTGAAACAGAGGCATGGACGAACGTTTCATCTGTGGTTTTGTGTATGCCAGTGCTCCATAGTTGGGAGAGGGGAGTACAGAGGCAGCGGGCTCTTCCTCTGCTGCTAGGCATTCACACGGTTGGGAAGAAACCCAGGCGTTTGGATCTGTTCACTGGCAAATTGCCCAGTAGGGAAGTTTAACGTTGTTTCTGCCTTGTTCGGGAGGGAGGTTGTATTTTTAACTGCGCTTCTGATCAGGTGGGAATTACGGCAGCATTGAATGCAGCAATGTTGAGGTTTTTTTTAAAGAGAGAAATAAAGATATTGAAGAAATACACAATACTAATTTGGCCTTATTTTTTTTTGTTTGTTTTTCTTGAGCCTGAAGTTTAGTCCTTGTTACTGGTTTGAGATGCTGTCATTCTATTTTCTCTTCTAATGAACTCTATATGAAGAGTGTGTAGCACAGACAAGCACAAACCTTCTTGCTTTTCCTGACCCTATACAAGCTTATATTAAGCTTTGGTAGAGCTTTGGGATTAATTAGTTTTCTTCAAGAGAAAATTAGTTATGCTTATTACACCAGGTTTGAGTTTTGCACTGAGGTTTCATTTTAATAAGGTGACTGAGGTGTCGGATGAGAACATCTCTGACGTCTGTTCCAGCTATGCTTTCTGTAAATACAGTTTTTAACAGGACTGAGCTATAGATCAAGGCAATATGCAAGCTGGATCTGCTATATTGGCTGTATCTTTTTCATTTTAAAAGGATTTTAAATAAAACCTGTTTTTCTTGAAAGTTAAAGAATACTTCTGCATTCTGAACATGCTTTTATTGTTCTGTTTAATATTTTTGTAGATGTCTTGGTTTATTGATTTTACTTAGGGAGATCATGATACATAAACACTTTGCTGTTCTGGGATGCTGTGATCTCTCTAATATGATGTGAATTTGTGGCTTGTGATCATGCTGTTTTTAAGATGTACATAAACTGCAAATGGTGGTTTGTAATTGTGGTTTCTGTTACTTTCCTCATAAGGATCACCTGAATTGGAGTTCTTTCTTACAGCTTCTTAGTGTGACTTCCTGTTGCACTGCAGATGAGAAGGGTGAGCGAGGAATACTGTCCCTCCCATGCTGAGAACTTCTGTCCTGCTTTGTTGAGTATGCCTGAGATTAAGGAAGTACCTAACTTATGATAAATACTCAGTTCCTCTTCTGACAATGTTAGGCCCTGATACATCGTGTTCTAGCAGCAGTTGTCTTTCTGGTAAAGACAGAATAACATGGGCAGTGATTGCTGAGAAGAATAAAAGCTATCATAAATTCCATCTAGTTCTGAACAAAGGCTTCTAAGTATCCTTGGAAATCAAGAAAAAAAAAAGAGTCATCCATTACTTACCATATGGCATTGTTTTAGATCTTGCTGGGAGGTCCTGACTGTTATATGCCAATGATTACCTAAGCTCTCATTTCAGAAGCTTGTTCACATTAATAATTGTTTAAGGGAAGGATGGATCTTTGTTTTCTTTAGGATGGATAGACTTTAGATTTTAGCTTTAATGGGATTCACAGCAAGAATTCAAAGTAGCTTTCCTTCTCAGCTTTGTTGCTGGAAGCATGGGGACTCTTCATCTGAGTAAGCAATAGTCAAGTTCTTTCCCTCCTTCTCCTTATTCTCCCTGTACTGTAGATGGGCTTGAGATAAAAAGTCAAGAGTCTGAGATTTTGGAGGGGTTTTTTGTTTTGGTTTGGGTTAGTTTTAGTGGGGTGACTCATGGAGAATACTTGACATAGGGAATGGTTAACAGCATCTGCCTCTGGAGGTTGAAGTCTGTCTAAAAGGTTGAGTGATCAAAATAGATTTTGTAGAATAATCTGCTAATTTTCTACTTTGCATGGCTTTAGATTAAGAGTGATATGTATGATATACAGACTAATATTAGCTGGCTTACAAGAACTTCTAATAAAGAGGGTTTGGTGTTGTTTTTTTTCCACCTAAACTTCTCTAGTTCAGCATGTTAAATCTTTCAGGCACTGGTGTGCTTATCATCTTCCTTGGAAAATGTTTGTCATAATTTTGGAGCATAATTAGGGAAATATTTTTTTCAAGATTCCTCCACAATGTATTCTCTCCTGCTTTCCCTAAACACACATCTTCTGTAACTTAAGGTTGTTCAGCCTGGAGAAGAGAAGCTCCAGGGAGACTTTATAGCAGACTTCCAGTGCCTAAAAGGGGCCTACAGGAAAGCTGGAGAGGGACTTTTTATAATGGCATATAGTGATAGAACAAGGGGGAATGGCTTTAAACTGAAAGAGGGTAGATTTAGATCAGATATAAGGAAGAAATTCTTTACTATGATGGTGGTGAGACACTAGCAGAGGTTGCCCAGAGAAACTGTGGCTGCCCCATCCCTGGCAGTGTTCAAGGCCAGGT
>JBAFWW010034513.1:0-18613 GCA_036873685.1 Agapornis canus | reverse complement strand
CTTCCTCCTGGCTTCCCCTCCTCTCTGGCAGAGCATGAGACTCAGAAAGTCCTTGATCAGAGTAAACATTACGGAGCAATAGCTAAAAACACTGGTGTTAGCAGTGATGTTCCCAGGCTGAAAGTCAAAAAACCAGCACTGCACCAGCTACTAATAAGAGAAAAAAGACTGATACTGCTGAACCCAGTATAGACAGGGATGACTGCTCACTGGGAGAGTGAAGTCGAGCCAGTCTTTTGAAAGACCTTCAGGGATTAGCTACTTATGCAGAAAACAGCATCACTTCAGATATGTGCCTCCTTGAGCGTCTATCCCCACTGGGATGTTCTCCTTCCTCAGACAACCTTCTTCAAGGGCTCTGGGTAGGGCTGCTCCCTTCTCTGACTTGGGTAAAGGTATTTCCAGTCTTTACACCCCAGCCTGATGCTCTGTGCATTCCAGCCTTGAGCCTTCCTACTTCATCACAATAAGCTCCTGAGGCAGAGCAACTACACCCCTCCCTCAATATGAATTTTAACTGCCTTTAGCAATGGTCAGATTTCACTCATGCCCTTTACAGTGCAGGAATGTTGCAGTATCCTGGTACATAAAATGGAAAAAATACCACATTTTCAGCATACATAGTTGGATTCTTTATTACTGATGAGGTCCCAAGTAATGTATGCGCTCCATAAATAGAGTGTGAAAGCTGCCTAGAAAGATATACAGATAGGATAGAGGATTGTCATAATCAGAAGAGACACTCAGACTCTGTTTGAAAGCAGAGGTCTGTCCAAAATAATGGTCTTTAAAATGCACATCCAAGCATTAATTCTACACCTTAGAAATATCATCTTCTGCATTCCACTAGACCTATTTGCAGGTGCTGCAGGTTGCTGTTTCTTTCAGATAAAAGCTATACAGTAAATGTCAGGATCAGCAGTGCTGGACTGATTGGGGGAGACACTGTGTTGCAATCTATAGGGCTCTGCATTTTCTCTACATCCAGATTTCTAAAGCTGTTTTACTGCAGTGAGTATCTGTACTGTATTTTAGAATTAGAGCCCCATAGGGCACCATTCAGTCAATCCAAAATGCCATCAAATAGCTTGGGGGTAAAACCTTTTGTTGACATTTCTGACATTTTATTTAGCAATATGTGGTTTGCATAGGTACAGATGAAGCAAGCTTTGCCTAAATATATTTTCTGGAAGTGCTTTTTGTTAGTTTGTTTTGGGGATTTTTTTTTTTTCACAGGGATGATCTCTCTTCATTTTGTAAAGATCAGCACCTTTTTACTGTGAAGTCTGTTTGCAGCTGCAACCAGTGGAGCCTGCAAACCGTATATAAACCAGATCTCCATAACCTATTGCAGTTCCAGTGAATGCAGATTGAAGCAGTATTTCAAACCAATGAAAATTTTGGTCAGTAGACTTAAATGGTGCATATTTAACACAACTGAGTCATGCATTTGAATGTGTGATTGAAGCAATAAAAACCCACAGGAACTTGTCAGGTGATACCATCATCTGCCTTCCTTTCAGCTTGCACCTAATCATGGTACCTGGGTTTACCACCAAGCTTTAGCAGCAGCGAGATAGAGCTTCCTTGGGCATTTCTGCTGACCCACGGCAAAATCTGAACCCCAGGACAATCATTTGGATTTGGGCTGTTAATCTGAAGATCATCCAAGGGGGTTGGTTACCTAAGGCCAGGGCGAGATGAGAGAGGCTAGCCAGTGGCCTGAAATGAAAGAGCTGGAGGAAATGTCTGCAAATGCCCAACCCTCATTTGTGGGATTCTTCTAAACTGAAAATTTTGCACTTTGTCCCTATCAGAGTCATCACACCTCCATCATAGGTATGTCTGCATCCATTCTCATGTTTTGCTGCCCTGGACCTGTAGACTTGGCTTCCTGGCTTGGCTGAGACCTGCTGAGGACTTGCTGGTACTCACTGGACTCTCATTTGACCCAATCTGCTCACCTTGCTTTGATGCCTGTAGTCAGTGAGGTTGCTGCTGTGCTAGCCTCACATTGTCCTTGGCGCCCAGCTGCCCTTCCCTGCAGAGAAGCTTGCCCTTGCTGCTCCCTGGCAGCCAGAAACAGAGAAGAGAAAAATGTCACCTCCAGAAATCTGTTTATCCTATTTATTTGCTGGATGCTGTTCCCTCTTTTTTTCCCATCTTCTTCTAGTCCTGCTATAGAAATCTGTTAATCCAATAACCTCAAGGGTGTTAGCTCTGCATACTCTTTGTCCTTTAAAGTTGGAGAGATTTTCCTTCAAACATAGTTGAGGCAAGCAGAAATGACCCCTCAGTCACTGGTCCATGCAAGCGCAGACATAAGACTGAGGCAACTAGAACAGAAATCTGGAAAACAAAAATACATAAATAATCAGAAATAGGTCAAGCTGGAAAAAAAAAAAAGGTCTGCCAGGCTGCAGGTCCCCCCTGACAGTCTACAACTGCCTCAGGTAGCTTTGCCTCAGGTTCAGCAGCAAGGTCAGTACCAAACACCTGATGTCTTAGAAACTAAAGGTTTTTGCAATACACAACAATGTCTGCTTGTTTCTTTCTCAGGAGTCATCTGGGGATTTCAAAGGAGTCTGTAACCGTTCATGAAGCAAGTAATGATAAGCGGCAATAATCCACTTGTGATACACTGGATATTAATGTCCAGTCCCTGAAGTAACAATTTAGCTCCAGTAGCTTTCCAAAACAAATAGACATGCTTTCACACTGAGCATTTGTCCTCAGTGTCCAACAACCTTTGTGGGTATTTTGTGTCTTTCAAGACATCTCCTATCCTATACTCTTGAGCAGAGATCTTTCAATTCATTCTTTTTAGCGTGCATGCAGCCCTATGCATCAGACCAGACCATAGCAGCACGGACATCAGTGTGACGATGGGGCTGGCTCAGTGGACCACCACCTTGAACCTCATCTTCCTTTGAGGGCAGGTCTCCATCAGGCAGTGAGCTGTTGATCTTTGCACAACTCTGGGGCATTTCTTTCCTTCCTGTACCTCACATGCTTTACACCACAAAGCAGTGGTGGGCAGATCCCAGCAGAGATACTGGAATGCAGCTCTGCAAACAGGCAGTACGGTGCATAGCCATGGGGGAGCATGGAGCAAAAGCCAGCTGTGGGAACCTGTCCCACATTCAAGAGACTTGACAGATCAGACTATTTTAAATAAAAAAGGAAAAAAGCCCCCCCCTTTTTTTGTTTTTTTTTTGTTTAGCAAGCTCTATGTTCCTTGGGCAGAAACCAATTTGTCACTGGTTGCACGCGCGTATGACAGTTAGCATCACAGGAGCCTGAAGCTCTGAGTGGGACCCCTGGGCCAGACTGCAAGCAACAAAGAATACTAAGCTGTTCCCCAGCTGCTTATATTTGATTTTAAAGCATTTTAAAGTAAATGAAGGTATGGGAGAACCTGACAACATCATTGCAGTGACCATGTACAAATTTGTAACATGACAGCCAAAAGAAGTTTAGTCTTATGGTTTTTCACTTACATTAGACAGGATTTATTTACAGCATTTGTGCATAAAATAACTTCCAAAGGAATAAGCACTTTACAAGTAAATTGCAACTACATTTAGCCCTTTTTATCAATTTGAGCTCACTCTTGGTCTACCTCTAGCATTCTTCCTTGCCATCTATGCTGCCTCGTTGCAGAACTATGGTGCTTCTAGCTGGAAAGACAATAAAAGTTTTCACTCTACTATTTACTAAGGAAAGACAAAAAAAAAAAGAGGATTATTTAAACAGCCAGTTTATGGAAGGATAAATTAGCGCCAGAATAAATCAAAGGACTTCTGGTGCATTTAATTATTTTCTGATTTCTATTAGATACAGGCACCATATGAGGACATTAGGAAATTAATAACTCTAGCCATAATGGCAAGAGAATTAGAGCAAACTGCACTGTTTCATATTATAGGCTGATCAGTCTCTAGATACTCTGACCTTATCTTAGTACAGAAATGCCACTGAATCCCTCCAATTTCTCTGCTAAGCCTTGCATACCTGCAGTTCCAGTCTGGGGAATGGTTTGCACCCCTGGAGCAAATACATTGCAGTGCAGCTGCAGCTCCTCAGGTTTCTCCTGCAGCCTGCTCCCTCTGCCTGATTTGAACAGTGAGGACCCAGTCGGTAAGCTCAGAAGGGGATGCTGCCTGTGGAGCTCAGCAGAGTGGGAGTGGGGAGACATGTTTCATCTGAGCAGCACTGCAAGCTGAGCCAAGCCTGGAAAAGCTCCCTTGCCTTGTCCCCACAGAAAGCAACCTTTTGTGAAGAAAGTACAAGTTGTTTGACAGATCTTGTCAGTCCAAATAGTGCCTGGGCCAGGTGGGGTCTCACGTTCCACAGGGAAAGCTTAGTGCTGTGACTGAGGGTTTATGCATCTTTTTTCAACCCCCCAAATGCCATTTAAGCCACAGCTGTGGTTTCAGACACTCCTTAGGGCAGACTTGTCTGGCTCTATGAGGCTTATCAAAGAAATGAGAAGGATTCAGTGGCATTTCCAAACTGAGATGAGTTCAGAGTACCTAGTGAATGTTCACTTCCATAGCTTGAATTTACCATTGCTTCTCCCTTTGTCTGTTCATTTCCTTCCCTGGTGTTCTTTCTGCTTAGTCTGAAGAGAAATTCATATGCTTTTGCCCTATCACCTTCCTGCTCACCTCCTTCCCTGTTCCTCTCCCAAGAGACAGCACTAACACACTGTCTGTGCATGAAGCTGCCTTTTCCAGGCAGAAGCTGGATAATTGCTCAAAAGAGCAAAAGGCTGTATCAGCCCAAAGTGCTAGAGATTGACCCACATAAAATAGCTGAAATGTTGTAATACGATAATTTTGCAATAATCTAATCATGCATTATTTATACCTATGAATGCAGGAGAGCTCCATGCTTAATCCTACCTTAAGTCATCTTAGTTTATATTATATAATCTAATATATGTTATATTACCTAAATTTATTTTTTCTTATCATATCAGATCTTTCTTCAACTATAACCATTCATAAGCTTCCCTTGAACTTACTGACTACCATGGAAGAGTTTGATCTAGCATGCAGATGCATCTTTGGTCTTTCATACAGTTTTTGTACATCAGTATTTACTGATCACATCATCTCCAATCCATGTGGAAGAAGTTTCACATATTCATTGTTCTTGACAACACTGATATTGGATGCCGAATGCAGTAGCAGTATCTAAACAGATGTGGAGGGACACACTGCAGCTGGGCTTCCCCAAGCCCGGTTACACAGGAGGTGCTCTCACCACAGGCAGGTGTCCTCAGCCTGTCTAATGGAGAGGGTAAAGACTGAGTGGTGGAAGACAGATTATCTTCTTGTGAGTAGATATGAGCATCTGAAGAAACTTTTAAGAGTTAAAATGCTAAGGCCCCATGTAATGTATGTACATACACAAGTATTCCATTTTGTCGTCACGAAACATCTAGCTAAATGCAAAGCATAACTTTAGGATAAAATATGTATTTAGGCGGCTAACTAAAATAAAGGCAGAAGCAGTGAACAGTGTCTTGAGAAAATAAAACTTACCCATTGTACAATTTAAATATAACTCTTTCATCAAGTTTCTTCCTTCAAAGATTTGCAGTGATATTTCTGAAGCAGGGTCTTGTATTTTAGTAGAGATAATTCCTAAATTAAAACATTAACACACACTGTGAGAAACCATTCTTATGACACTTTTGCAACACTGGCATTAGCAGTCATAGGATATATAGATGTCTGATCACATTCAAATATTGGTCTTCAGCTTACATGTTTCCAATCTTTGTACTGGACCACTGCCTGTTCATGTTGAAATATCTTTTCCTTGTTGTCTGATGAAGTGTGACAGCTTCAAAGGTTTAAACTTACACAAACTAAAACTACTGAATGAGGGTTATCCAGAACATGTTAGAAGTCTCTGACTTCAGAAGTCTGAGACATTTGGAGAGCATTTGCAAGCTAGGCATGGTGGCTGCTAGTGTAGTCTAAATCTTAATGCAGAAGGTCTAAGAAGGAATATTTTCAACTCTGTGAAGAAATGAGCACAAATAAATTGACTGATATAAAAAAGTTTGTAGTCTCTGCAGGAAAATTTTGTTCTTATTGCATAATAAACAATTTATAGTAGGTCATGACAACAGATGAAGTATTTACTAATATGAATGTAACTTGTTAATCCAAACTTGGTTTATCTTTGTTGAATTAACGTGTCTTTCACTGAAAAATATGCATGATAATGGTGTTTCCCTTCTTAAGCAGCACTGCTGAGCATAAGGAGATCAGTAATGTTTGGCAGGCTTTAGGATTTACTGAGCTTTTAAGAAAGTTAATTTGTTTTGTCTTTTATCTGCCTGGAGAAAAACTTCTTTCTGCATGCAGCTGAACAGTGGTCACAAGTAGAATACACAGATTATTGCATTTTGGACAAGGATGGACACTTGTCTTGAATCTCATCATGCGCTTGTAAACTATGAATTAAACTGACCCTCAATATGCTCACATTTCTAAAAATTAAACTGTAGTTAATACAAGAGAAGCAATTTAATACTTTATTTGTCTATTATGCTGCAGCTGCAGCTTCATAAAGGGAAAGCTTATGTATTCAGCATGTTTTGTCCCTGTAGTCCTTCTTTCATCTATGAATTGAAAACAAAGTATCATGGGAAAGACAAAATGTTGAACAGGTAATTTAGTTCTTTGCTCACATTTCTGTCTTCTGAGAATAGAGTTAAATGCATTCACATTAAGTGTTAATTTCAGTATTCTCATACACATATTTCTGAGAATACACAGAAATGTACATATGCAGAAGCTACAAAGCAAAACACTGGTTTTGAAGGTAATACCATTTGCCTTCTGGGCAAAATGAAAGTCAGTTTTAAACATTGAAAAACAAAGATACCAATCTGCTTTGTGGAAAAGAAAGGCCAAAAAACCAAAAATGTCTGGGTTTAAAACTTGCTTGTATTATATGAGGGAGCATGCTTTAAATAGAAGATAGTGCTGTGTACAGGAAGAACCTTAAAGAGTGATAAAAGGTGCACACCTAAGCAGTCACCAGGCCCAAAGCCCTCCAGACCATCTCCAACACATATTCACAATGGCAACAAGGTCAGAGTGTTGGAAAAGTTTGTTGATGTTGCAGAGCTGCTCAAGGTAGTAAGAACAAGGGCAAACCACAGATGTACCTTAGGAAAATAAGCGATGAGGCAGTAAAATTCCTGTTGAAGTGCAATATAAATGAATGTAAAAGGTGCACATGATGGCAAATGCTTCGCAAATAAAATGCCGGCTTTTGAGCAGAGTGTAACCACACACAGGAGTGAGGTCTTGGGATATGGCAGCTATTTACTTAAATCCACCAGCTCAGTGTTTGATAGAAGTCAAAACAGCAAAGAAAATAAAAGGAAATATCAGGTAAACGCTGGTTTTAAGGGGAAATTGGGGAATTATATGGGAGATCCCTTGGAGGTTACTAAACAAGCAAGCCAGGACCAGCAGAGGAAGGAAGTCCTTTGAGCTGGAATTAGTGGAAGTAAGGTAAGGTAGCAGGAAGATATATCAGACAGACTTCTGCTTTTATGCTTCCTTAGGTATCTGCTGACATGCCCTTTTGGGCTAGGTGGGTATTTCCTTTGAACCAGTATGACCATTTTCATGTTCTCATGGGACACAGGAGGGCTGCATTTAATTCCAGATCACTCACAGAGACCATGTTCTTTGCCTTGGTAACTTAATCTTACCTTGAATAAATTTTCCCAGATATCTGAGCAAATGCAAAGCTTTCATAAGGAGATTATGCACCTATGAAAATTATTCCCACTGGCTTTCAGTGAACTTTGCAGAAGCAGGAATGCTGTGAGTTTTTTAAACCAGGAGTCCTGGTTCTGTCATTCAGGTTGGGAGGCAGCCAGCACACCTGTGGATACCAGGGAACAATTGTAACAGTAATTATTTCTGGTTTAGTACCAAAATTATTAGCTTTACCTTGGAAATTCAATCCAGTTGAATTGACTGGCTTCTGTTCATGCAAAGTCTGAATTGCTCTATCTTTCCTTGAACTCTACCCGAGAAGCAGCATGCTTTGTAAAGGTTACTCAGCAGGGTATACAGCAGTTTGATTCCAAATGCATATAATGAGAGTGTGCAAGAAAAATGGTTGAGTTAGGCACAGCTTGCCATTTGTCTCTGCCTACATGGGATTAAGCAAGTGAGCGTCTCTGCCTACATGGGATTAAGCAAGTGAGCTTCTGATGAAAGACCAATATTAGTGGATTATTTATGAAGGCTGTTTGATACTGGAATAACACTCAACAAAAATGAACATTTAACAGTTGTGATATAAAGATGTATTTGTCCTCCTTTGCTCAGCTGTAAACAATTCCTATTGCACTTGCATCTGACTAGCCCTATATAAGCTGTGGACCCCTGCCTGAGTGGTACAATAGGTGCATCCATATGGATGGACTTTGGAGCCATGTTGAAGCTTCTTCCCAGCCTTGTCTTTGGCTTTGTTTCATTCTGCTTCTGGCTAGAACACTTGGATAGATCCTGCTCCTGGTTCATTGCTTGCCCATAACAGGCTATCAGACCACATTATCAGCTCCCATTGGGGTGTGCTTTATCCAGTAATTTCTTCATACATTCAAATTTGTAGCTGCTCTCTAGCATATATTCAAGATGGATGTTCTTCTGAATCAAAGACTGAAGAGTGGGAAGGATTTTGTGTTCTTTGTTAGTAGCTTAAAATGCTACTAGCACTGCTAAAAAATGGTCACCATTCTCACAGTTTTACCTTTGCTTTCAACTTGAAAACACTAGATCTCTGTATATCCTGCAAAAGAGTAGGGTTAATGAAACTTGAAGATTCTTATACTTACATATGTTTGATCTGACTGGGTATAATTTGATGTCCGTTAATGTTATTTTTCCCAAGTGACAGCTTCCATTTATTTAACTCTGTATATACAAAATGGGGAAAAAATCATTCCAATTCCATTTCTCCTCTGGATCAATTTTGCTGTTTCCAGTCCTGCTTGCTGGTTTCCCAATGATTTGCTGATTTCACTGTGCTTTAGTATTCATCTTTCTACAGATGAACCAGTGGGGTTACCCAGAGTTAAAAGAGTTTAAAATGTCAAAGACGTTTGATAAATCCTGCAGGGAATCCACATTCTCCAGCATTTTCCATGTAGGGATTTCAAAACAATTTTCTATTGCCAAAGAATATTCTGCTTTCCTTCCTCCTTCAGTCCATACTCTTCCATTCACCAAATATTACTGCTGGTTTTGAAGTTCTTTTCTTTTGAGCTCCTCAAGTGAAGATGAAAAAGGGACTCAACCAGAAACTGAACCTTATTCAGCTGTGTCTCTTGGTCTAATAAGACATTAAATATAGGTGTTACCTGTACCTATAAGCATTACTTCCCTGCATCTTTTGACCATTACAATGATAATACTATTAGCACTTAGCATTAACTGAGGTATTCTGTAACTTTCAAGCTGTCACACCTGACAGCCAACAATGTCCAGGGCACTTGTGAAAGCTGACACGTATGTTAGAAAGGGAGTCTAAGAAACTGCAGGTTGTTCTGTTCCACACAGCTATTACTGTTCTATTGCACACAGTATTTTAGAAGAAGACCACTGCTGTCTAACAAGGAAAAACAAACTCTGAGAAAACCCTAACTGAATAAAGCCCTGAGCAGCCTGGTCTGATCTTCTAGCTGATCTTTCTTTAAGGAGGAGTCTGAACTAGCAACCTCCTGAGATCCTTTCCAGCCTGAATGATCCTATGATTCAGTGAAAGTGAATCTCTCCCAAATCCAAAAGAAAGTATTGTGCAAGGCAGCTCCTTAATGGATATTTACTTTCAGAGACAACAGATAATTTCTTCTTCTAGAAATCCAAAATTGTGCTGAAACATTTTTTTCTACTAATATACTCAGGTCATCCATTTATTTGATTTTCATTTTCTGTAAACAATCTAGATGTCAACCGCACAGAGCACAGAGGAAAAGCAGGAAGAGAAAAGAATGAATATTAAAAGAAGCTGAATTACATTTTTATCACTCTCCTTCATAACATCTAAAGGCTACTTACTGCTCAAATGACATAGCATTTATGACATCTGAGAACCCCTTTAGCATCTTCATCCTTTTAATAAAGGTACAAAGATGCTGTTAGGCAAATGCTCTTGTATTGCGTAAGAGATGTACTTTATGGGTTCTTAGAAGGAAAGAGATGATGGGCTTTTTGAACTGTGGCTCATGGACTGTTTTTACCTTTCTGTGATAGAGCCTTCTCTAAATGCTTCAGGGCTCAGTCTCTACTGGAATCCTCCCTAAAACTTGTTATCCTACGCTACCTATTTCAAGGTTTCTTGTCTCTTCTTTTGGATTTAAAGGGAAGAAACAGAGAGGGAGAGAGTAACTTAGAAAGTGGTCCAAGTGTCAAATTTTAAATTGTTGCTATGTCACATGCTATCTCTAAGAAGAAGATATAAACCAAAAAATGTGAGTTTGGCAAGATCCATGTATAATGAATATTTTATACAGTGAATACTGATTTCAATGCATAATTTATATAGTTTGAAATAAGTCTTGTATCTGTTGTGATATCTCCACCTCCAGAAAAACCCAGAATGCTTCATTCACAGCACCCAATCGGCTCTTGACTCAGACCATTAAAGCTTTAAAGAAGTTGATGAGAAACCTTGAGCGCAAAGAACTGGAGAGAAAGGAAGAAACCTGATTCAGACACTTTCAGGCATGGGCAACTGTATAAGATGGCAACTTGAAACGAGCTTTCCCATGTCTCTTCCTGAGACTATTTCCACTGGAGGAGGTTCAGGAGGAAAGCTTGGCAAAGCGGTGTAATTCCAGCAAAACAAAATTACAGACAGGTAACTTTAAAAACTCACCAGGAACATCAAGCCAAACAGAGTGAAGGTTGTTAGTTGCTCCCAACCATCTGAAACACCCAAAAACAAAGAAAAAAAATACTTTCTTTTGTTATTTTTCTCTAGTGATTTTATTTAGAGTTCTGTTAATTGGGAATGTAACTCTCTCATAGTAAAATAAGTTTTCTTGTCTCTGTTGACAGTTGATTAACCTTAGAGGAATTTGATAATTTTATATACCACACAAGCAGCATGTTATGTGCTTGGCAGACACAGTCTTTGATCATCTGCAATTCCCTAAAAATTCAAGGATTAGAGTACAGTTTTCATCATCAGTGAGCAAAGATTGTCTTAAAGGTTAATAACATTGGGTACCAGTATAAAGAGAAATATATTTGCAGGTTAGTACATCTGAAGGGGTAAAAATAATCTACCAAAAAGGATAATCCCATATTGTAGAAAAATTATCCTTGCTATGCTATGCTAAAACAGGAATACTTTTCCTTTAGAGAAGAGAAAGACATTATACAGACTGCTGAAGAATGTAGTTGTAGCAGCACTGGGAATTGAACATTATCTCTTGAAAAAATGCCTAGGACCCCACTTTATAGATTTTCAAGTTATTTTAAATTCTTAAGCAGGAGCATAATTATTAAAATTTATTTTAAAAAAATCTGTAGAGAGCTATTATTTCTTATTATATAGTGTAGGTTTCTATAGAAAAGAAGGTCTCGTTATGGAGGTAGTAATCCATGTGCAAAAATTTCCATATCCTATAGATATCCTCCAATCACTGCACAAATTCTTTCACAATAACCATCTATAGATAACTAAAGACTAGTCAGGGCACAGCCGCTTGAATACCTTTTGTGTATAGTCAATAGCTTGAAATGGTACCAAAAGTCAGGGTCCTGTGAAAGAGAATTTTTCTTGTATCAGTTAGACATTGGGCAGCATCCTCACCATGCCTGTCTTGAGGACAGCTCCATTTGTTAAAGTATTTAGTGAATACAAACAACCTGATATCATGGAGTAAAGAAAGTTAATAGACAATGAAGAAGGAGCTTTTGTAGGTTGGGAATTAGCCAATGTTTTGACTGTAAAACAACAACAAGTCCTCTTTACTGTCAGTCACCCAGCCTGGAAGAAACCAGGAAGTTGTGTGCACATGAGAAGATGGGATAACCTGAGTTTCTAAATCCTCTAACTTGAAGTATCAGTCCCTCTAAGATTCCAAAATCCCTAGCAGCTTGCAAACCTTTGGTTTATGCTCACTCTTGGTGACATCCATGGCTGAATCCTCACTGATTTGAGAGCACCAAATTTTGCTTCTAGTTTTCAAGGTAGCTATGATGGATTTATTCCTGGGTACATAACATTTACTGTGAAAGAAACATCGTTTACAGGTAAAATCAGAACTATTAATAAATCTTCCATAACAAGAAATACAAATCTGACCACTTTTTATCACATCTTTACCATGCAGAAAGTCCCAAAACAAACCAAGAAATGCATGTTTGCATGTTTAACCATGACACCCTTTTGTGAATGAATATTAATTCACAACATACACTGTCCAGAAGAAATAACATATGTTACAGGCCTTTTAAAGGTTCATTAAGTCACCTAATAGCACATTGTAGCAATATGATTATTCTGCAAACCTTTCCCATTTTTTTTTTGAATTTTTTATAAGTAGCACCAAGGGATGTTTATATTGGCTATTCAGAAAAAAAATCTACAATGAAAAGGTTGTCAAGCACTGGAATAGGCTGCTCAAGGAAGTGGTTGAATCATCACCCCTGAGGGTTTTAAAAAGATGTGTGTGGGCATCCAGCCAGTTCTTTATCCACCGAGTGCCCCACCTATCAAATTGATGTCTCTCCAATTTAGAGACAAGGATGTCATGCAGGATCTAGGAATGAAAAACATTTCAGCAGTCATCTACTCTGGATGTTGTGCTATTGTAGTGGCCAAGATAAGTGTTTTCAGCCCACATTTTAGAAGCCTGACAGTAGAAACACTGACTCATGAATCCCATAGCTAAACTAGTATTACATGAATATGACTTCATCGGGATACAAGCCAAGCTCTGTAGTTTTATTAAGGTATAAGACTGTTTTGTACATTTGTTTGATATTTCCATCTGTTTATTATTTATTCATACTGATTCCAAAATGATAAATGCAGTTTCTTAGGGCACTTGCTCTTTATCACCATTCCTAAAAAAATACAGATACAGAAGGACCTGCAGGCCTGGCCACAAAAAATCAAAGGTGTTTAGTTTGAATGTCTCTACACAGAATGAGACTTTAAAAAGCAGAAACTAAAAGGATAAAATGAGCTATTGAGAAAGCTTTTGAAAATACTGAACATAAAAAGCAAAAGCATTCAGCTAAAATGCTGGTTCACTCAAAGAGTATGCTTTCTTCTAGTTTACTTGGTTTTTACTTCAGACAGCACAGGGTGCTTTGGAGCTGGCTTTTCTTCAGAAATAATATTTCTGTGAATCTGTGTGCTTTGTCCCAGTGAGATATTGCACAGGAGAGAGATTTTTAAATGAACATTTTAAAGGTGAACTTCACAACAGTGACACAACTGTAGGCATTTTTACTGCATGAGTAACAGCAAAGAAAAAAACTAACAGGTTGCTATGGCAACAAGCATTAAGCCATGACTTCATGGGAGGAATTGAGTGACATCAGAATAGCACCTTGAAAACAGTTCCCTTTGCTGTGAGGCTCGTTTTGCAAGACAGGTTGAAGGCTTTTCATTTCTCCCAGCCCCTGAAGCTCAAAGGAGCTGTGAGTGCAGGGAAAACCTGAACGTGCATCTCATGCCCAGCACAGGAATGAGCACAAGCAGCTGGATGACAGAGGTGCCAGCACCATGCATTTGGAAGATGTTCCCCTGTCTATTTCAACAGCTCACTGAGCACCTTTAAGAAGAAGGATTTTTTTCCCCAAATGCCTTTTGCTGTTATGCCTCCTAATTTTTTCCCAGGTGCCAGACCAGCTCCTTGACTCAAAGTTTCTGTGTACCTCAAGCTGTGCATAGGGTTTCTGCCTTCAGACCTTAGTATGGTGCCACAGTAAGCCTTACAACCCCCAAGGGAAAAGGAGATTTGCAAAGGACAGAAAATAGGCAGCACTGAGGCACCACTGAGGATGGCTGTGATGCTGTTGGACAGAGTAACTGTTATTATGAATGATATCTGAGGAGTCACTGACCATTTTCCATCCCCATAACAGTTTCTTCAGAAGCAAATTCAATCTCCCTTCAGGTCCCTTCTCTTGTTCCTGTTAGCTGAGAGCATCAAGAGTTACCATTTTGGGGTTTTTTTAGAAATGTAAGGGTTTTTACATCCAGTCTTCCATGCATTCTTTCACCCTAGAGCCTTAAGGCCTATAAGCATAGAGAAACATCATCTTGCTCCTGTTATTTCTTGCTAACAGTATGGTTGAATGAAGCTACCTAACTTACATCTCTTCGCCTCAACAGGTAAGGAACTAAGAATTCAGTGACTCTCCAGGTGGATATAGAAGATTATCGCCAATTTTCCTTTTCCCTGGTCTCTTCAGTGCCCATAGCTAACCAACAGCTTTCTCTCTTCTGAGTAGTTTCCACTTCTCTGTGGTTTTAGCACCTTTTTTTGATTACCTGCCTGCTTATAGGCAAACGGAAGGTGAACAAAGGCTTAGCACTCCAGATGGTAGGGAAACATAGGTGTGAAGAACACAGAGTCTAATATAAAAAAAAAAAATAAATAAAAAATGGTGCTTTAGACACCAACACATTACTTAAAACACCCAAAGAAAATTTCTACAATAACAATTTCCTTCTCTGAAGAACTTAATTTGTAGAAATGGGCTTAAAAGTTTAACTTTTCCATAACTTCACGGTGTTTTTCCAGACAGGTTTCTTCCAGGCTTTGCTATATCATTGCCTCTTTAGCCCTGAGATATCACTTACTGGACACAAGTGATCAGGAGATGACACACATGCTGACCTGAAGTATGTGGCAAATGGAGTGAAGATTGCATATTGCAAGATATCACTCATAGTTAGACAGAAATATGGTGGAAGGGGTCACTGAGGAGGGTCAGAAAACTTAGTCTCAAGTATAATGCATGAAACTTGGTGGATCCACAAGTCTGTTGCTGAGGACAAGCCCTAACTGAAGTGCAAAAGCAGAGAGCACCAGCTAGTGACTGCTTGGGTGCTGCAAAAGCATCTAGGGGCAAAAGGCAGGTCTTTTTACTGGTTTTGTGCTTGGTTGGAAAGACTGAACTCATTGCAGAATTTCTGCTTCTGATGCAATGGATGAGCAACAACAGAGGCTTTCTGGATGAGCTGCTTTTAGCAACCGAGAAGACACTAGTCCAGCAGGCTCTTCACTTTTCCAGAAGAATAAGACATTTCAGTTAAGATGCTAAACATTAAGAAAGTAAGCACTCTCAACTAATTATATTTAGAACAGCAACCAAAATGGCTATGAAGTCTCCAGATATCAAGGATACTGCATGAGTCATTAATGAGTTGAGTAAAGGGGTCTTTATCTGTGACAAAATTGGAAAGTAACATCCCACCATATTGTGTGTTCAGTTGTTTTTTAATGACTCAGCCTGCTCTCACTTAAGGAAACCATGGTGTTGAATCTCAATTTATGGCTCATCAATGGTTAATGAACTGCAGCAGAGGAGACAGAAGAGAATAATCATTTGCCTGTTAGGACACATGAGAAAAAGAGGAAGAATAGGAACATCTTAAAAAGATGGAGGGGAGAAAAGATTCTTTAGCATGACATTTAATTTAATTGCCTGGGTAATAGATTTCTTTACAAAGAAAACAAATACCTAGCCTGGGTTCCTTCTCCCTGCATCGTTGAATGAATAGCCTGAGGAGAAAGAGAGATGCTGTGTCCTTGGACACTGACCCTTTATCTACAGGTGTGATGCAGATGCCAAGAGAAATATGAACAGTAGATATACTAAATATTTTTTATAAATAGCAAATATTTCAAATCCAGTACCAGTCATAAGTGTCTAAAGGAATTCAGAAAAAATGAACATCAGCCTACAGCACTTCAAATCTTGCCTTAGAAGCTCAGGATAGAAGACAAAACTGATCACTAATTTCAAAGCTCACTTCAAGGCTTGCACTGTTGATAGAACACAGCAGCTCAAACACGTAACAGTAGCTTTCCAATGGAAGTTCTTTTCTAAATCTAAGAAAAAATCCAAGTGTTTATCTCTTAGCTTCCTAATCCTAAGGGGCGTTTTCCTCCCATCTACCCATCAGAAGTCTTGAGTAAATGTATATATTTACACACACAGCAAAGGTAGATAGATAGGTAGAGAGATAACATCAGATAGATTGATAACATCAGAACAAGGGTGGGCTCATACCCAAATATCTATGATCTAGTAGTATACACTGCCTTGGAGAGAAACAGTCACTGACAGGATGTGATTTATCTCATTCCCAACTAAGTATCCAGAACAGGGCAACTGATTTGCATCATAAAAGTGCCTATTTTTCTCCATTGACTATTAAGGGACTATAAAAGGACTAGTTACTTGCCTTCACAAATCTTAAAAAAGGTTCTGAAAACAGAAAGACAAGGGTATCTGTTGAATTAATACTTGGCTGAAAGACATGCTTTAAGAAGAGACCCATGTTTGGTACAACAGATAACAATAGAAAGCAGCATTTCTTATTTATAGAACTTCTAGTAAGAATAAAGAAATTCAAATTCATACAGAAGTCTGGTCTGTGAGTAATTGATCTTTTTGTAGAAAAATTACCCTTCACAAACAATCTGAAATGTATAATACCAACAGATTCCCCAATAATTTGTGTTTTGACATCTGTTATACCTTCAGGAAGAAGTTCTGATCTTCAACAGTAACTCAGAAGTACCAAGCAGATTTAAAAAAAGGGCCATATCTCTGGAAAAGATCCAACCTAATCTTCTACAAATTTAAACGTAGTACCAACTCCATGTTCAACTATCTGTTTCAGATGCCACAACAGGGAACAAACCCACACTTTTTCCTAATGCAGTTGCTACCATGAACTGAAATAAACTCTCTAATTAATAAATAAATACAAATGCAAATTATACACTGAGATTTATCTCATCAAATTTTAACCATATAGTTGGGCAGCTAATCAGCACTGGGCAGCCAGTTTGAGGTCAGCCTTTCTCACCTTTCTCTCTATAACTTTAGTAGATGCAGATCATCCTCAAAGTCCGACCTGGGAGCACCCTACCTGTTCTAGCTATCCATAACAGAAGATATGAGCACTATCAGAAGGTGCCTTTTTTCCTACAGAGATTTCAGATGAAGCCTAGGCTAAATTTATTTTACTTGCCCCGAATAGGAGAACGGGATTGAACTCAACTTTACATGGCATGGTGGAGAATGTCCCAGGGGAAGGAACCCCCAGAAAAGGCACCATAACACAAGAATGCAAAAAATGGTCTGCAATTCAGAACTTCAACCTGATGTGTGCCATGAGGAAATGCAGTGACATCATGTTTCCACCTGGTCTGCAAAAGGGAAGGAAGGAAGGAAGGATCCATGTCTGTGATGTACACAGTTTGGCCAGTCCTGGAAGAGATACGATGCCTGGCATAGTCTCCACTGACTTGTACATGCAAACTGAGTTAAAACCAGATTGTTGTGAATCCCTGCTCCTGCAGTGGGCACCCAACATTGTAATCTGTTCAACATCCTCATCTAATGTGATGATAAGGACAGGCTAGACCTACTAAGAGATCTTAGACACTGCATGTTGTTGGCCTGATACAATGAAGGTAAGTGTAGCTATCTTCAGAAATGCATTTCAAATACTTTAAAGACACATGCAGAGATGATTGGATGCTGCAGCTGGTAGAACTTCAGTTTGGAGAAAATTAACTCTCTTGATTGCAGATCTGAGTCACAATTACCTGCAAATTTGCCTTCAATGAGTCACATGTACATGTTTTCCTTCATAAAAAGGAAACCACATCTGCTTCTTATTGCATTCACAATTAGAACTCCACTTTCTGCAAATCCACTTTCTGTTCTTCCCATGGTGTTTCTTCCTGCTCCTGCTAAGGGTCCTTCCAGTTTCTTATTATTATTTTCTTCTCTGGCCATACTCCATGTTGTTTTTCCCAGCTGCTCACTGTCCTAACATCTTCTTGCCCTCCCAAACTCTTTTCCTTATCTCATTTTCCAGCTCTGTCATTATTCCCTTTTGGTTTTCCACACCTTCTTCCCAACCTTGACATTCCACCTGCAGTCTTGCACAAAAGAAATTACATGATTTTAGCAAGAACCCATGGCGAACAATGCTGGAAACCATTCTTATATGTTCAAATGACACCAAAGCCAATTCAGTGAGAACAAAAATGAAAACAACACTACACTAGTCTGATCCAATGGCTGGAACTCTATTTGCATAATAGAGCTCTCAGGCAGACCTACTCTAAGCCATCGTAAATAAACACAGCCACTGTTTTTTCTTGCAATGGCTCTTCTGTAGGCTGAAACATAATAGAACTGCCACAGAGCCTTGACCATGGGAACATAGAATCATAGAATAGTTAGGATTGGAAAGGACCTTATAATCATCTAGTTCCAACCCCGCTGACATAATCAGGGACACCTCACACCAAGGCTTCATCCAACCTGGCCTTGAACACTGCCTG
>JBAFWW010034510.1:0-21996 GCA_036873685.1 Agapornis canus | reverse complement strand
CATTCTTTTGATTCTCCTCCCCATCCCTCCAGGAGCAGGGGGAGGGCAAGAAAGGAAGGGTTGAGTGAGTGAACGAGCTGTGTGGCTGGGTTTAAAACACAACATCTCCCAGAGAGCAATCCCAACACTGTGGGTAGGTGGGGAGCAAAGTGCCATCCAAAGGGATGATATCTCAGGAAAGAGACACAGGGAGTGAGGGTGTGTAATCTCTAATTCTGCATGCATGTGCACACCAAGGCCACACAGCCCCAGCTCTCCCTAGTGTTCACATCCATTTGATCTGTTCACCCTTCTGCCTGTGCAGGATTTAGAGATTGCTTACTTCCCCCTGAAATGCTTGTGATGGTTGTAGTGAAACACTCTGATACAGGAACGCAGTCTGATGTCTGCCAAAGTCTTTCTTTCCTTGCACATATTGGAAGATCCACAAAAATGTAAAGCATAAAATCCACCAATGTATATAAATGATTTGAGTAGACAGTAGTAATTCCTCATTCCAAGTGCTTAAGCCATGACATGGGCCAGCCTGTTATCCTGACTGCATTTTTTTGTCACAGGGCAGGGAATCAAAACAGATTGTAGTGATAGTTGGTGAGGAATTTCAGGAGCAAGCCTGGGAGAGTGGAGAGCCTTGGTCAGAGCACAGTCAGTGGGTGGAGAAAAGCTAAAGGATACATAGAGACTGGGGAGCTCCAGACATGCAAAAGACCCAGTGCCCTGCAAGCTTTCTGGCTCCAATGCCACAGGTCAACCCACGAAGGTGAGAAGGGCTGGTCTGAGTATCTACCAGATGGGATCCTGATGCGGGTAGTGTGCACTGCCCCAAAAGCCAGTGTATGTGTTATAGCACATAGCATGTTGCACTGAGGAAATCACAAAGTTTCCCTGGTAGTGCTAAAACCCACTCATATTTTTGTCTATGTGCAGTATATATGCAAACACATATATAAATGCAAATATTCACACAGGAGTCTACAACGTTGTGTCTCCTTTCTAAGCAATAACCAGCCAGAGCAGCTTTTAGCTAGTTACATACAGAGGAGGTTTTAGGAAGTTCAGTACCTCCAAAAACCCCAATGTGGTCATTACTGCATGGACAAGCCTGCTTGCTTTAAAAAATATATAAATCAGCCACCATGACTCCAAAACATAAATCTGAAAACCTGTCTTGTATCCCTATTTCTGCATTCCTCTGCCACTATGAAGATGAACTGACCCTCAGCATCTGCTCGAGCAGCAAAACGGAATGCTTTCCTGGGCTTCCCCTTTGACATGCAGGGAGAAGTTTATTAAGGACGTCTGCCAGATACCAAACTTATCACAGGACGGTTGAGGGTGGGAGACACATCTGGATATCTCATAGTCCAATATCTTGCTCTGAGCAAGGACACATAAAGCAGGTTTCCCCAGACCATGGCTAATAAAAGTTTCATGGTCTCCAGGGATGCAGACTCCACAGCCTCTCTAGGCAACCTCTTCCAGTGTTTGATAATCATTGCAATAGAAAGGGAGTTTTCTTGTTTTTACATGGAATGAAGTGTTTCTCATTTTGCGCCCATTTCCCCTTGTCTTTTCCCTGGGCACCACTGGAAAGAGTGTGGCACCAGCTTCTTTACTACCCCTTCCATTAAGTTTTTATAGGCATTGACAAATCTCCCCCTTTTATGCATCAATCATCAATGGCAGATTCACAAGACAGGAAACGGAAGGCAAAGTCAGTAGGTGAGACAAAGCAACTCAAGGATTGCTGTGCATCTCAGGCAGACTCTGAGTTGAAAAACAGTCACTTTGCTGCACATATGACAAATCCATGCTGGAACATATGGACAGCAGTATTTTATGTAAGGTGAGCGGCCTTACTTCTTACTCAACAATGTCTAGGTCTCTGCTGAAGGATCAGGGGGACTTTGGGCCATTGCAACTCAAGGAAGTTGCAGGCCTGTCAGAAAGGATCCCAGTGACAGCAACAACATTAATCAATGTGCTGCAAAACATTGCCTACATAAAAATGTTCCAGGAATGAGGTTGGTTTTGTCTGGGGAAAAAAAAAGCAAAGGAAGAGGAAAGGTTAGCTTTCAGGTTCTGCAAGAGAAAGTAATGGAAAACAAAAATAAAAATACAGTCTTAAAATCTAGGGGAGAGATTTAGGCTGGATACTGGGGAAACTTTCCAATGTTGTTAAGGCAACAGATTGCCTAAGGAGATTCCTCACCTATGGAAGATACAAGAAGACTATGTAGTATCTGCACACAATGGCAGAGGTAGACCTGATCCTGACTTAGGAATGAGGGAAAGATATGTTATGTCTTGAGGTCTTTCCAGCACAACTTTCTGTGATTCTACTAAAAGTGCTAAAATAACACCTTGAACACATGCTTACCACAATTCATTAATAGGTATAGCTACCAAGCCAGGTGTTTCTAATACTGCACGATTTAGAAAGACAAAAATCCTCCTTGTTTTATCATCAGCAAACAGAAAGAGAAACTCTAAAATGGCTCACCAAAAAGATTCCAGTACCTAGAGAACACTGATGGGAGAAAATGAGAATAGCTTAAGCTTTAGTTCAAAAGATCTGGAGAGATTTCTGAGTCTGAATACCTGAAATAGGCATTGAAAACTGTCCTAAGAATATCTGTGGGCATCCTCCAGGTCTGGGCCTCACAGAAGTATGAAATACTTCTACTCCCACAGTCTGTATTACGTTATTATTCAAGACAGATTGTGTCACGTTTGTCACACATGGTTCAGTCTTGCCCTGAATGTTTTTGCAGACACTGGCACCATTGCAAAGCAAGTATAAAACACCATTAGGCTAACATAATGCCCTCTTCTATTTGATGAGTCCTAATACAAATGACTCTGCAAGACCACGGGGCTCTGGGATCTCCTGTCTTATTCATAGTTACCTGTCACTCTATCTGCACGGACGGCTTTCAAAGACCTCTTTGTCTGCAAGGTAAACTCAGGATGGAGATGATCTCAGACTTGAAATCCCAGCCAAGGGAAGTCATCAGGCTACAAAACCCACAAAGTTAAAAATACAGGGAGCACTGGAAAATCAACAGGAAACAATTTCTGCTGACTGAGGTTTTCAGTCTTCTTCTAAACGCCAGCTAGCAGTGGCTTGTCGGGTGCAACAAAGCAGCTACATGAAAGCAGCAGTGGCCCTTAACTTGGTACGTTAAAGCATGAGCCAATGTCATGAAAAGATTAAGATTGTCCCTCAGCAGTGATGGTATATCTGGATGTTTTGAGGGCAAGGTAGCTGAGTTCCCCAGACTCTCTCTTTTCTCCTCCTTCCTTGTCAGGGTCCCTTGGACAATGGTTGCCAAAGGGAATTTCTCCTTTTCTTTTGGCTCTTGACATTAGCAGGCCTGAAATTGGTCCTGACAGTTTGGTATGAAGTACTTACCATCTCGGAGGATTCCCAGGCCTGTTGGACATTAGGTGTCTGAACACATTTTTGTTTGGTCTGACTCAGGGCAACGCCTGTCAGGCCAACTTACTTAGATCATAAGTAACAGCCATCAAACGAAGATTGACCATTTCTACCCCCAGCAAACCAAAGTGTTAAGCTTTTTTGTACAAAATCACTGTGGAAAGAAGTTAGAGAATGAAAACATAAAACCATGAAGACACAGACCTAAAACTTCTCTTCTTGCTCAAACAATTTCATCCCTCTGCTGCAGAAGCTGAAGATACGGCTCAATAAGCCTCTGCCTTCAGAGTGGGACATCTCTGAGGCACCTGAAGCATATGCAGATACAGATGCAGGAAAACTATCCTTTCATCTCTCCAGTCCATAGAGCCTCTTGAGCCGATCTGTAAGCTGTCAAACTTGTCTTGACCCACTAGGGAGCTCACTGATGGTACACAGAGCACCCGCTCTTGGCTGAAATTCATCAAGGAGGACTCCCCCCTCCCTACCTCTATCCTCTACTGAGATTTTTTAAACATAGAAAATACAGGTGCCCTGTAGAGGTACAGATTTTCTTATCTCCTATCCAATATGATCACTGAGGAAGCATGGCTGTGGCCAAGACAACACTGGGCAATCTCATAAGAAGTCCAGCCAGTCACCTGAACTACTGTCATTCCTTCTGTTCATATGTGTGTGTGTGTGTGTGTATATGTGCTTGAAGCAGGATTTATTTCCTGGCAACAGGAATTTTCCCCCTCCTTTCATTGTAATTGGGAGTTACAGTGATGTAAGATCATGTAAGGGTGTTGCTTTGAAAAGTTTATACAGGGCCGCAGACATGAAATCTCATTACATCATCGGGTCACCAGTCCATGGTCATTGCTTTAAAATTAGGTGGATTTAAAAAAAAAAGGAAAGTTGGAAGTGATTTTTCATTTGTCGTCTGGCCTCTGAGCATTTACAGGTGCACTGGTTCTCCATTGGCAAGTTTTTTCCATGCATTTGTGAGGACAAAACATACTTCTTTCAGTCTGGGGGGAGTGACTGTATAAAAGTTGTTTCTGGCACTATCCTTTGGTTCCAGCTAGTAGAAGTATCAAAAGAACATTAAATAGTACAAGGATCTCAATAAAATTACAAGCATTAGCAACACCATCTGTGTGCTCTGGTATTACCTAGGCAATGGTTAGGAGAGGAGTTTACTGCTGCCTAGTCTCTATCATACTAAGTCTAAAAGAAGCACACAACAGGAAATGGAAAAAGGCTGTTTAAATGAAGACAACTAAATTTTCTGCCTCAAAAAAAGAAAAATTAAAAAAGAAAACCTGATGAGTTGTATTTGTATTTGTATGCAGAGGCAGTAATTTAATATAGGATTCTGAATCTATACAGGTATGTTTGCATCAAGCTGGAAAGGGACAATTTGCATGGCACAATAAGAAATTATTCTAGTTTAAGGTCTATTTATTTGCTCATAAAGAACAGATTCAGGATTTAGAGACCAAGATGAGCCCTGACCAGCTATTCCTGCCATTCTCCTCCTACAGAGAATGAACTGAGACCATTGAGTCTTGCTGGCACACCTTCTGAGGGGCAGCAGTCAGTGGCCATGCAGGAGGATTATCACACCTCTGGCCCAAGTTAATCGCTCTGATTTGTGTCTTAGCCTTCACTGACACCTACTGCAGTCATAATCTCCCCTGCGTACATTGCCTTTTGCTCCCCACAGCTTAAATATTCCTGGCCAACATTTCCAGCCTTGTAAGTCACACCTCTCTGAAAATATAAAATGTTTGAATAATTGAGCAGTACTGTTAATAGCCTTCCCAGCTTTGCTAACCCTCTGATAGTTAAAACCTTAATAAATAAACCAGATCAGGTGGGTTTCTCTGCTTATCACCTTCCTGCAGCTTAATGAGGCTTTTCAGCTATTTAGCTATTTAGGTTTAAATCTTTTGTATTAGGTTTATAGCTGGCCAGTGGCACGACAGCCAACTCAGACATAATTCTAAAATTGGTGTTTCCAAGTGGAAACTTGGAATTTGAATTCAAATGACCTTTACTTCATTATTATTATTATTATTATTATTATTATTATTATTATTATTATTATTATTATTATTCTTTCCTGTATGCATTTTTCAGCCTGCTCATTCTTAATTCCTGCAGTACTTATTACTGCAATAAGTCTGATCCTTTATACTTGCACACCCCAAGAGTGGGAGCCATAAATACTTCTGCAGTCTCTCCAGGGCAAATCAGCTGTAATTGGATCTCCCATTGCCTCACAGAAAAAAGAAAAAGGAAAGAAAAATAAGGAAAGGCACATTCCAGCCAAAGACAATTCAATGTCTGTGTCTGTGTGTTTGTGCCCTCAAGTAACACTCTGTCCTTTTGCTCTGCTCTAGGCTGAGTTCTCCGAGCTGAACCTGGCTGCTTATGTCACAGGCGGCTGCATGGTGGACATGCAGGTCATGAGGAATGGCACCAAGGTGGTAAGGTGAGGAACACCAGCTTGTCGTGAAAATCAGGCTTGCTGGAGCAATGTTGGGGCGAGCAGGATGACTTCAGGTTCTGATTGGTACCTGAACTAGGGCAGCGCAGTCCTGAGGACTTCAAGGTTTCCTGGAAGCAATGGAAAGACTGCCCTGACTGATGGTTTTGTATCAGGTATCAGATGTGCATTATGCCATACAGTCATTGTTTCCAGTCTAGACCCTTCATGCAACCACAAATGCCTCCTTTTTAGGTTCTTTTTAGCCTCAGGCCTCCCAGTAAAAGGGACAATGAATCTTCCTTTCCCTCGATTTTTCTCTCCTTCTGTGTCAACTAGCTCTTGTTATAAACACTGGCTTGCATTCGTTAACCTACCTGTGTTAATAATGTTAGTCCTGATCCCAGTGGAGTACCCTTGAAGTATCCACAAAGCTGTTCCAGTATCCTGATCTTTGCAGCCTGATTTGCTCCTGAAATATCATCTTTTTTTGTCAGAGACTCCCAAAGCTCTAGGCTTGCACTGTGATATATCTCAGAGGTTATGCCATATATCTGATGGGGATTTCTGTCCCAACTAGCATTACTTCATAATTGCAGTCATTGCAAACAGACTCTTTTCCTGAGCAATGCTTCCCCAATCATGCACCCTATTCACTTTCCAACAGCATTGATTGCCTTCATTCTGACACCAGAGTGCCTACAATTCGGAGTTAATGTTAGACGCGTTATTACTGGTACTATATAAAGAGCAGTATGAGCTGTCACATCTGTGTATGATGGTAAAATGCCTCTGTTTACATAGCCCTGATATTACCTCTCACCCTTTTATTCCCAGGCCTACATCTTAATGAGTTTCTGTCATTACAACTTCTAACTCTAAATTTCATCTTTGATAACAGCAGCTTTTCTGTGCTCATGTTGAAATCTCATTGCTACTCCCAGTCCATTTTTCTAGCCTCCCTGCTTCTTTTGTACAAATCTTTTGTGCTTTTTGGTGTATACAGTGTCTCCAAATTTAATATTGTTCTCACATTTAATCAACGCTTTTGTCTGTTAGCTTCTAGTTCAGAAGTAAAGCCATAGACACATAATATAGCATGCAGGGATATTTTTGAAAGAGATTATTAGAACAGCTGAAAAACAGTGTTTCTGAGTGTGCTGGCCTCAGTTTAATTTTTCAAGATGTCATTTCCAGTCCAAACAGTGCAAAGCAACACTTGTCACTGTCAATTAGCTATGACTGTGGTCCATCAATTTATTTCAGGTCTTGACGGCTCTTAATCTCCATTCATTCTTAAGTGCAATTTCACAAGCCTCTGCTAAAATTTTTTAAGGTTGAGTCTGTTACATCCATTTGCTTTTTCTCGTCCCACAGATGTCTGCTTCTCAGTGAAACAAAGCGTATGTCCCATGAACCAGCCTCTGGCGCATCCATCAGACAGTGCGCCATGCTAATGTGTTCTTGTGTTCGCTTGCTCACGATGCTGGAAGGTTTCCGAAAACCATTTCCTAGGTTGATCACATCTTCATTTTCCCTCCCTTGCCTCCCAAAGCCATTCATACATCTGGCAGAAAGATCGTGAGCTATTAAACTGAAACTGAAGACAAAATTTATTTCACAAGAGTGTCTGGGACATGGTGTTCATGTTTCTGCTCACAGTAAATACACAGGTATCACAGCTAGCCTTTTTGCGTGGGTATTCATATTTGAAAATGCATGTCTTTATGAATGGCATTAGTTCAGGTTTTTGGGGTCTGTGTATGCATGCTTAAGGACACATGCATTTGTGTGATGGGAAATGGATTTGGCAAATATATGCTTGTCTCGATACCCAATTTGTATGGTATGTGTTGTCCATGGTTTATTAAAAGTCCTTACAAGCACTGGCCATTTGTTTACAGCCTGTGCATCTGTGCCCCTGTCCTGCCCAGCTGAAGCCAAGCAACTTCCACAGCCATTCTTAGGACCTATAGAAATAAAAACTCTTCTTCACTTCTGAAGAGGAATCACTGAGCTGTGTGGAGGCCCTTTACCCACCCTCATGGGTGAAACTTGCTTCTCACTCCAAGTTGCCCATTCCCACAGCTTTGTTCTGCCTGACCACAGCCATCCCTCAGGATGCCCAGCTGCAGGGAGACATCACACAGGATACCTTCAACTGATATGTGTGCACCAACCCTGCTGCTGATGACATCTTTTTCCATCACTTATTAGGCCTTTGGTAATGATTAAGCAAAACACTCAGTCACAAGTCAGAATGTTTCTAGACAGTGAGATATAATACTCATTATGGTGTCTGAATACTCAAAGCCCTTGGAAATTTCACTGACAAGTTACAGGAAGGAAATATGACATCTTGCTTACCTGCACATTTGGGATTCCCCCCTGCAGGAACCATGCCTTCTTCATACTCTTCTTCAAAGCAAAGGAAACAGAGAGTGACTCTTGGCATAGTCAAAAGACAGTGAATGTACTGCAGACCTGTAAATTTTAAGTCAATAAAATAATAAATGTTTATACCAAAACCAACAACAATAATAATAAAGCAACCACAGGGCTATTCTCTCCATTTTGAAATTATGCTAACTGATAACCTATCTAACAATCTGTTAACCTATTAAATTCTGTCATTTTGCAGCAGGTCTGCTAGTTCTTTCTTCAAACTGGGGACATCCTCTTGTACATTTAATTCAAAGCTTTTTCTTTGCTAATCCCTTGATCCTTTCTGACATCTTGGAGCTAAGGTGTTCTTTTAGTCCTTGTGCCAACTGACTTGAACATCAGCATGAAGGAATTGTGGTTCTTTTACCTGGGAGACAAATCCCCTAATAAGAAAGTGTAATGGCCCTTGAAGCCCTAGGCTTGCCTCAGGCAAATTTAAGAAAAAAATATTAAAATGAGCTTTATAAGCATTATTGTCAATTAGAGAGAATTAAAGAGAACAAGGAACTGGAAGTATATGGATCTCTACGACTAATAGACTGTCTGTTAAAACAAGTAGCTTCCAGCAAGCTACCAAACAACAACTGAAGCCAGGCATTACCTGGACTTAAAACAAGTGCAGCTCCCAAATTTAATCTTACAGTAATGAGATTCTGGGTCTCACCTCCTCTTTTTCAACTACTAAGTTCTGCACTTCTGCAGGATGTGGTGAGGGATTTGGTAGTCTCAGTGAAGTGTGCTACTGGAGAGAAAGACCATCATCTAACAAATCTAAAACAGGCTGCATGTGTTTTTTCAGCTCCAGTCCAGCCATGGTATGATGGCTTCACCAGCCCATTCGGTACATTTTCTTCAGAGACAGAAGAAAAAGAGCTGGCCATGGAGTATCTTGCACAGTCCCTAGCAAGCGCTTTCCTGTTTCACTGGCTTGTAATACATGCCTTGATTGAGGACAGTGCAGGGGTATGAGCTGGGGCCCAGGATCAGCATTGAGCTCAGCCAGGGCTGGCAGGGGAGAACCTCCAAAATGTTGGTTCTTGTTACCCCAACACTTCTTTGGGTAAAATTTGCACCAGAGCTTCCCAACAAAAAGTTGAGCATGGGAAGCAGAAAGTGGTACTTATTCATCCCAAAGGATTCCTCACCAGCTTAGACACAGTGACGCCTTCACAAGAGAGAAATGGAGTAATTTCTAGTGTGATGGCTGGACTACTAAGCAGTGTGAACAAACAAACATGAGCTTATACCTGCTTTCAAAACACTTGGGTGGATTCTTCATCCTCCTTCTAGTGCATGCACAACTTCCTTTTGCACAGGTCTACACATACAGACAGAGTGAACTGTCTGGAGTCTAATTTACCATAGAAAGCTCTTGGGCTGTGTCACCTCTACTGGGATTAGACATAAAAAATAGGATTTTCATTTCCACTTGTCTTCATTTCTCTGTAGGGCCCTTCCTACAAGAGTTTCCACAGTGCAAAGAGGCTGTCAGTGCTGGCACAGCACCCACTCTGAGGTGCATTTATGCTTTCAGGATATTATAAAAGTGTCTTAGTATAAACGAGAATTTGGGCTGTCTCTGCTTCTGACAACAACACTTAGACTCCCAAACTATGATCTCAGCCTCTGTGTTAGATTAAATGCAGTCCTGTGTTTGCCTTTGGGGCTTTACAAGCCTTCAGCTATTAATTCCAGTAGATGTGGGAATAAGACAGGGATATGTTGAAAATCTGGACAGCTTTTTTACATGGGGAATACTAATGTCTTTGGGAGCATTTCAGACTTTTAAGGATATGAATTAATCATGCACCAGACTGCTCTCATCTCCTGTCTCCCTGTGGAGCTGGTTCTTTTGCCATTGGGGCTGATCATCTAGGGGAGAAAGCACATTTTTGTGTGTCTGCATGGAACCTACCACAGTGGTGGTCATACTGGTTAGAGTGTGCTTATGCAGGCTCACTGTAATGTCACAGTACAGACAATACCTGATAGACCATAAGATGCCCAGGGTCTGAAATGGGGAGGACCCTGCATGGAGCAGTGGCTCTGGCAGGAGCTGAGCATTGAGGACAAAGCTGTGCTGTGGGGAAGGATCTCTTCCAGTTTATAAACTGGTGTTTAGTCCTATAGGATTGCCTGAATTTGGCCTGTCTGTATAAGAAGGTGCATGTGTCACCCAGCTCCCCCTGGAAGATATGCCTTTGTCACTCACAGCTGTGGTGAAGTCAGTGAATGCTCTAATTCCTCTACACAAGCCCTTTCATTTCTTTAATTAACACTGACATTCCCATTGGTTCGAGCTGATTCAGTGCTTCCACTATGCTCCGTACTTTGATAACAGGACAGCAGCCTATTGAATCACCATCCCAAATAAACTAGGACCTGAGAGTGCTTTTCTTTCCCAGAGCATATTTTTTGCACTGCAAGCTGCAGTACAATCACAACATGAGGAAGCAAATCCTTCTGCATGGGAGGAACAGGGAAGAAACTGGCCAGCCCAGTAGCAGGTGTTTTCCTGCTATTCAGAGCTTGCAGCCCCCAGGAGATGTATACTCTAGCTAAAAAAGGTCTGCCTGCTCCAGGATGCAAGAGCCTTTAAAGTCCAATGAGGACACTGTCCTTTGCCCATTGCACCTTTTCCTTCCCCAGTAGGTTCACCCACCCCACAAGGCCATCTACAAGCTGCTCCTTGAAAGAGGCATATGGGTTTTCTCACCACACAGTAGCTGCACATGCTAGGAGATGGATGTTTTCTTGACTCTCAAGGGCTATTCATTCACGAGAATTGGTGGTTTCTTGCAGTTCCTATACAGGAAGAATAGCCAGTGAGGTCATGGGAGTAGGTACTGTCCCAGAACGGTGGTGTAGGACATATTGGTAAGAAGTAGGCCACTTTCCAGCTTCTCGTCTTCCAGGAAGCTTGTGTCAAAGAGGAACATTAGGCTCTGTATAGCCCCTATCTTTTAATTTAACTCTTTATCTAATTGGTCTAATTTTTTAGAATATCTTTTTCTTTTTTTTTTGTTGGTTCCAACCTAAAATTCTGAAAATTTCTGCAAAGATGCAGATGGGAGGAAAAAAAGGGAGAAACTGATTGGGAGAGTTTAGATTTCTAGAGGCCAGATGGAAAAATGCGTTGAGCGCCTGGTTCTCCCAAAATTCACATTATGTGCCACATGGTGCAGTACAATATGTGCTATATATTTAACACTGAGCAACATTTGGGCAATATTTTTGTATTGATGGCATGACAATCTGTGCATGTAACGGAGAAGTATGTGTAACGGTGAGAAAGCTTTCAGAAGTGCTCTTTAGGCAGAACACCAACGTGCCAAATGACCACTTCTCTTACTGAAATACCTTGCAGAGACAATGGGCTCAGACAAGGTGTCAAATAGGGTATACCTGGGCAAGCTGCAGTCACACATAAAGCTATATATTGCCTTGAGTGAACAGTTATAAACCAAGAAGTTATTTCCACATGGGGGATGATTTGCCATCACCCCTCACTGATGTTCTTCCCCCTCCTCACCTGCCTTTCCCAGACCTTTTTTTCTTTCATTTTTTAAGCAGGAGCTAAAAAAAGAGAAGTCAGAGTGTGCTTATTTAGGAATTTATTCTCTGTTGCTTCCACCTCAGCTCCTGCTGCTAAACATCTGCTTGGAGACCTGCTTCTTCCTTCGGGGTTGACAGATCTCCCAGATGAATAATGTCCCCCTTCACCTCCCCAGCAGCTGGCGCCCAGCTGATGTGCAGGCAGGATGCTGACAGTTACTGGGAAAACATTTGGCTTGCAGGCAGCTGCCAGAAAGCAAAAGTCACTCTGAGCAGACCTGGGTGGGGAGCATCTCAGAGACTAAGCTACTCCCTGGCCCCTTCCACATTTACAGTAATTCTTTCCAATAAGAAATGTGCTTCCAGGGCCTAGAGCACTTATTAATTAGTTAATCCTGAGCTGAATGCAAGAATGATTAAAGACTGGTGTAGATTGCTTCAGTCTTGATCAGCTTTATTTTCTTTTCCTCAATCCTGCATTAATTTATCTCCTTTATACATGGGTTTTTACTAAGGCTTCTTCCAAGACATGGCTAACAGAGACATGAAGGGCCAAGTCCTGCTGCACCTGCACTGTACTGGTCAAGGTAGATTTTTGTTGATGACCTGATAGTGAGACAGAGTGCAACCTTGACAAGATTGTGGGTGGCAACAAGCTGAAGAGTGGAGAGTAACAGATATGCCAGAGGGTAGAACTGCCTCAACAACTAGGGAAATGGTCCAACAGGAACTTCATGGACTTCAATAAGGACAACTGCAGTCTTGTGATGAAGGAGGAGTAACTCCAGTATTGCTGGGGGGCAGCTGGAGAGAAAACAGCTCTTCACAAAAGGACCTGGAGGGGAAGAAGTCCTGTGGCTCACAGGGAGTTGTTAGGAAGCAAGTAGCTAATGAGACACTACTCACACCTCAAGTACTGAGTGCATCTCTGAGCTGCCCAGTACAAAAGAGACATTGACAGAGTGGAACAACTTGAGTGAAAGGCCACCAGACTCATTGACCTGGTCTCAAGACACTCAAGGAGAGACTGAGAAATGGCTTTATTAAGTCTATAAGAGGAGGCTGAGGCGGAAGCATCTACAGTCATCAGACAACTAAAGGAGGGTACAGAGCTGGGCTCTTGCTGAAGGTGTGCAGTAGAAGGAACTTAAAAAAAATGACCAGACACAAGTTGCAGCAGGTGGAATTCTAATTAAAAAATAAAAAATATTCCACCGTGAGGGTGGTCAAATACTGGAACAAGTGCCCAGAGATGCTCGGGGATCTTCATCCTTGGGGATATTCAAACTCTGGCCAGGAAAAGACACTGATCTACCTAATGTCCCTTTAAAGTTAGCCCTGAAATGAGCAAATGGGCCGGATGATTTCCAAAAGTCATGTCTGACCTAAATTACTCTATGGCTTTATTCTATGATGTTGGAAGGTATTTGGATCAGCTTCTGTGAAAGCTTCATGTCACAAGCATTCTGAAAGCAAGCCGCTGGTGGCAGGTGTGGTTGGTACTACTTGAGGCATTATCTGAGTCCACATGCTTTTCCTTGTCAAGATTGATCAGTTTACAAGTAATATATGTGGCAGACTTAGGAAACTGCCAGAGTACAGTTCAGAGAGTGTGTAACATGCAATTTTATGGCTCATTGATCATTGGCCTGTGGCTGGGAAGCAAATCAAGGCATCTTCCAGGGTGTCCTTACCTGCATATATCAGTACGGGTCCTGCTGCAACCATGATTCCTGGTTCCTGCTGCTTTTGCAAAACTGATCTCCTCCCTGCCCTATGGTTTTAACCCAGCCATTCTCTTTCACAACATCCCAAAATACTCTGTGCTCCTTTCCTCCAGCCTGGTCAAGAGAGGTCATTCTTTATTTTATGTTATTCCTTCTTTCTCTAAAACCAGCTCCGTGTTACGTTATTCATATAAACAACCACATTCGTTCTTTCTTTGAATAATTTCAGCAAGTTAACTTCTTTCTGTGGAAAAATATGGTATGAGGTTTTGACTGAAATGAGATTTCTTTTCTTAACAAGTATCCCGTTTTCCTATGGCATCCAACATAACATTATTCATAACAATTTAACATTGTGATAGGTGAAAATGTCATAGATTTCATATTGTCAGTAATACAATAGCAATATTAATAACACCCAGGCAAAGGACAAAAGGAACGTGTTCCTATCTGTATATGCCATTTTCTATTAGCTCTCAGGCACTGGAGGCACTGCATAGTTGGAAGGATTATTGAACTTCTCAGGTAGCTGCAGCCACCTACAGCTTGGAGTTGTGTCTCAGAATCTTTCCTGAAGGCTCCATCAATTGCCAGTAATGCAAAGCTTGTTGCATCATATTCTTTAATTATTCATTTTTCTTCCTGTCCATGTTGTGCCAAGCAGATAGGAAAGGCTTTAGAAGAGAACTTAGTCAACACGTGCTGATCACTGGGAAGTGTCAGAAAACTGAACTAAAAATATCCTTGAATAATGGTGGTTAGGCAGAACCTGAAGTGAAGATGTGCATCTTCAGTGCTCAGGGAATATCTTTTTCTATTGATGTAAGGGATGAAGTGTCTTGTAAGACTGGCACTCTTTCAGGAAGAGAGCAGGAGAGCCCATCTTTCTCTAACAGCACAGGTGAAAAGCTCTCTAAACCCATCATGGTGCTAAAGTATAAAGCAGGTCTACCCTTTGGCTGCAGGTGAAGGGATCATTAGAATGTATTTTGGCAACATAAGCTACTATTGTGTGTTCTTTCTTCATGTCCATAAATCTCTCTGTGCTTCGGTAAGAGAAGCTGAAGGACCAGGAAGAAAGCCAGAGTTATGGATTATATGCAGAAGTGTAAAGCATGAAACCTCTCAGGAGGATTTGCTGTCGTGATCTCTATCCCAAAGCATGCTGGGGACCTGCTTTCTGCAGAGAAATGTTATTGATGATCTTTTCAGAGCTGATCTTCTTCTTATAATTAGAGAAGTTAGACATATGGGCACCAGAATAGCTGCTGCGGTCCCTGAGATGTTTAACTTCCGTATTTTACATCAAGAATCTCTTGTATAGTTTTTATTGGTTTTTGGGGTTTGGGTTTGGGTTTGGTTGGTTGGTTTTTTTTTTGTCATTTCTGACAAAACTAATTCCACGACAGCTAATACTGTCACAGGTTCAAGGGTGGATGGGTCCAACCTAAGAAATTATGTTCTGCAGTCAGACCTCTTCCTATGAGGTATTTGGCATCCAGCCTTTATACTTAAGGTTTATCTCTAAAGTATAGTTTTACTGCTAGGAAAGGAAAAGACTGCTAAAATGTATTAGAACGAGTTGTAAAAGATTTAGTTAAATGCAAGTAAACATCTTGCACCACAGAACCGGAGTCCAGGCTCAGGACTGGCAGCACTAGCAGCTTCCTAGCCAGACACTCACCATTGCCTAGGGGTGACTGACTCACTGGCCTATTTCTATTGCCAGGAGAAGAGGTAGGCTGAGGGTTGCCATGTGCCTTGGCTATCATTTGTGACAAGAAAGCAAATGCAAAAGGAGAAAAACAAAGGGACCTGGGGGAGGCTGCTTCACCTAGGGGGGCCTGTCCTGTTGTACACCATTTGGAGTGCTGAAAGGTTCATGTTGTGTATGGCAGTGGCAACACAAGCTGAAAAGAAAGCACCTTTCCATTCCAAAGGAAAAGTAAATTTCACCAGCTATTCCAATCTGAAAATGAAAATTTTCTGGTCTCCCAGATCATTATTTTTTTGAACAAAGGATTCTTTAATCTCTATGCCACTCTGGGAATGTGTTACATTCATTTCAGTGGCCTTTATTTTGCCAGGACTGAATTCTAAATGAGAACTGATCTCTTGGGGTCTGAGAAAAAGCTTCTATAAAAAGACTGTGGTCAAAGATGGGCTCCAGCTTTCTCCTGGAAGCTCCATCCATCTGGCTATCATGCTAAAGAAGATTCACAACTTCAGGTAGACGTCTTCCACACTTCCCAGGAAGGGCAGCACACCCATGTACAGAGCACAGCTTATTAGCCACATGCTTTAAATCTGTGCTTTACATTTAGTCCCATCTTCCTGTCCATTAGATGTTCAAAGGGGCTCTCCTGCATTCTTTATGTGACCAAACCCATTTCCATGACCTGTCTTTAGCAGGGGTCTACAGTTGTACAGTTAGTACAGTTGTACTCAAGACCACTCACAGTCACCCAAACACTGGCTTGACAGATCTAGTGAAAACGAAAGGTACATGCTCTTGCTGTAGCCATCCTATGCCTGCTGGACTTGGGTGGTAAGGACCTCAGCACAGTAGGTGTTACTGAGTTGGGCTCACACGGTGTTTCAAATGTGGGACTTCTGCCTAACCTGTTTGTCTGCCAAGGATTTCAGGTTTCTGACATGGGAGATGTTGTTGGGTTGGGTTGAAATAACAAAGAAAACAGTTACGCTGCTAGCTATTCCAAATCCAAGGCTTGCTATGTTAGCTTAAGCTTTACACTCTGAGAATGAGCAGGAGCTTGCAAAATTAATTGCCTACCAAAAAAAGCAAGAATTCTTGTGTGAAGCAATTGAACGCTTTTCTCCCCAGATCACTGGTACTCCCGGTTATTCGGTTTTCATGCTGCCACTCCTACCCTGACTATTCATTTCCCTTTTACTACCTATTATCCTTCCTAGCCCCTTTTCTCACATATTGCCACAGGTCTCTGTGTCTCTGCTACAGACATCTCACAGACTCCAGGGCTCTCCAGCTGATGTTTATTCCCATCTAGTTCCAGGCCCTGCACTCCTCTGCCTTGTTCTCAGTATCCATGGGAACATCCTCATTGTCCCGCAGCTCAAAACAGGGATTCAGTGTCCACCTTCCCTTTAGAGATTCACTCCTCATCGTCTGCATGAGAGAGTGCTCTGCCTTCCTACATGATGCAGAGTTTGGGAATAGGCTTTTCTACATCAGTTCTGTATTCTTGTGTCCATCTTCTAAGTTGAGAAACTCTTCCTTTGCCAGGATATGTACAGACAAGAGCTTTTTTCCCTAAGCCTTTTGCTGGCAGAAGTAAAGCCCATTGAAGGCATTTTCTCAGCTGCTGTGTGAACTCCCTGCCACCCCAGAGCTGGCCGTGATCATTTGCATTTGCTTCCTCCCCACCACAGCACCACATCCCCACAGTTGGGTGTCTGGGGAAATGTTCAAGGACAAATACTGCTGCTGCTTTTGGGGAGACTGGAACAATGGTCTGAACCATTACCCTGCAGCCCCAGTAAGTGCTGTTCCCTAAGTCAAACCTGGGGAAAGACTTGGGATCATTTTCTTCTTCATACACTCATAAGGCTGGATGAAGGAGAGACATGCCTCACCACTGTTTAGTAACTTAGTGCACATATGAAGTACTACTCCTAGGAAGCTGATTAATCCTTCCTGAGGACCTGTGCCTACCTCTGGGGTCCTTTCTGCATGGCAAATCCAGCAGAATGGAGCCACTCAAGCTTTCCAAGATTTTCATTCACTTGCTGTTTCTCAGCAGGGGTGCACCACTTGCCTCACCCCCATTGACATCAGGAAGGTCCATAAATCAACTGCACAGTGATAGCACAGCCCTCCCAATGCTCATTATGCATCTCGCTGCTGGAAGAAAGCACCAACTTTGGTGCCAAGTACATTAGGGAACATGCCTGGGTTTAAAAATTCTCCATGGGAGGGAATCACAACATTTCCAAAGCTTGGCCTCTTGCATCACAAAAGCAGAGCATGCTCCTCACCATGTCTCTGGCGATAACAAAAGTCCAAGGCCAAACCCCAAAATGAACAGCTTTAAAACAACAAAGCTGTCACCAGATTTTGTACACAGTGTTTATTGCCACAATCTGTCCCAGAGTCACCATCTCGGATTTCCCTGCCAGAATGATGGAAATATAAACAGGGGCTATAAACCCAAAGTATTTCCAGATCATACATCCAAAGGATAGAAATTATAGTCTCTTAGTAAGGAAAATGTTCGAGGGTAGTGAGGTAATGGGACCTGGTTACAGAGCTCATTTCTGTGAAAAACTTTAGTACAGTATGGAAATTTTTTCTGATGTCCTTGATGCAACCTCCATTAAAGTATAAAATAATCCCCTGTTTCAGTGGAAAAGCCCCCTCCATGCCTTCAAGAACAAATTACTGAGCTCCATTTTAGGAACAGTTTCTTTTCCAGCTGCTGTTCCCAGAGATTCCTGAATGGCTCCGAAGACACAGCATCAGCAAGGAATGAGATCTGGCTGTTTGAAAGACAGTCCATCGCCTGCTGGCTTAGTTAGAAAAGGACCTTGCTTTTCTGTGCATTTGCTGCTGCGGAACCACAGGAGTCCCAGCTCTAGTCTCACTAAATAATATTCTGGAAGTCCATGCCATGAGTCACAGCACTGGATGAGGGACTCTGCTCATTTGATTAATTACATTACCATGCCTGCCCTTTACTTGTTGACTCATAGCCGTAAGAGCCTGGGATGTGCTGCGTATGTAGTAAACTGATTGAAGGGGTAATGTGTGTCAATGTATGGATGTGTACAATAGCTTTTTGAAATCCCTTATGATCTTCCCACCCACTGGGCATTGCTTCAATATCCAGTTCAATCATCAGGAAATAAACTTGCTCCCTCATCTGCGTCGCACATTGCAATGAGCTTGCCAAAAATGGCCAAGGTTTTAGAAAGAAAAGAGAATCCCCCACCAGTGAATTTATGACCTTGGCTCCGCTTGTGGCTTGTTCCCGTGCATGCCTGAGTGACATGGAAACTGCAGCGAATCTGTTTGGCCTGTCTCTGTGCTCTCACACTTGCAGCTATGTTGGATTTTTTCCCCTTTTAGATGACTTTATTTTTTTGTTTGGTTTGTTACCTCCAAATGCAAGCGGCCCATGACAAACAGCCCAAAAGAGAGCAACATGTGTTAATGAAAAGAAAGGGAAGGATGGAAAAGGAACAAAGGGAGGCTGGAAGTGTTGCTGAGCATTTGAAACCAAAACGTCATCCCCCTTGTCTCTTGCAGGTCCTTCAAGCCGGACTTTGTCCTGATTCGACAGCATGCCTATAGCATGGCTCTGGGAGAGGACTTCCGCAGCCTCATCATTGGCCTCCAGTACGGTGGCATCCACACAGTCAACTCCCTCTACTCCATCTACAACTTCTGCAGCAAGCCCTGGGTGGTAAGTGCCAAGCCATCTCTACTGCATGCCAATACTGCAAAGTCAATCTGGTGCCAATAAAACACTAAACTCAGCTTCCAGTCAGGGAAATTCATCTCTTTAGGTTAAAACCACAGTCTAAATACCTTAGGAATCCTGATGGGAGCTCTTGGGGGAAAAACTAGCAACACTCCTCCTTTGCCAACCCTGTAGCATTATGTCAAGGTGTTCTTTCCTCACCCTGAGTAAGATGCTTTACCTGTCCCAAACTCTAATGTGTCACAAACAGTTAACAATACAGCAAGACTTAGTTTTCTTGTGAGGCAGAGTAGATGAGCAGTAATAGGTTGATAATATCATCTCAAGTAGCACGTCTCTGTCCTGACCAAAACACAATAAAAATACCTTAAAACAAACATTGACATTCACTTTTTTACAGGGTATCTGAATTATGCTATTTCTAGCATCCTTTATTAGATACACCTTGTGGTAACCAGGCGCCCCAGCCTAAGATTATCCATTCCTTGCGAAAGTGAAAACTGCACTTGTCTTCTCTTCCTACTTTTTCTAGCTATCGCTTTGTTGTGAGGAAATTGTACTAAAAGAAAGGCAATAAAGGTAGAAATTATTTCTTCAGCCACTAGGTCTAGGGAAAAAAAGTGGAATTAAGAATGACAGAGATATGGGTCAGAGGCAGAAGGAAAGCGGAAAGCATGACGTATTGGGTTTGTGTGGCAAGGCTTTGGTAGCCAGGGGCTGTGAGGGTGACTTCTGTGAGAAGCTGCTAGAAGCTTCCCTCATGTCTGATGGAGCCATTGTCAACTGTCTCAATGCTGGCTGAGCCCATCAGCAGTGGTCGTAGCACCTCTGGGATAATGTATTTAAAAACGGGTGGAAACTGCTATGGAACAGAAGGGAGAAATGAGAATACATGAAACAGCTCTGCAGACAACAAGGTTGGTGAAGATGGAGGGGAGGAGGTGCTCCAGGCACTGCAGTGTGTGTAGAAAAGGGCAATGGAGCTGGTTAAGTGTCTGATGACAGGTGAGGGACCTGGGGGGGTTTAGTCTGGAGAAGAGAAGGCTCAGGGGGGACCTTATTGCTCTCTGCAGCTACCTGAAAGGAGGCTGTAGTGAGGTGGGGTTGGTCTCTTCTCCCAGGTAACAAATGACAGGACAAGAGGAAATGGCCTCAAGTTGTGCCAGGAGAGGTTTAGATTGGACATTAGGAGCAATTTCTTCAGTGAGAGGGTGCTCAGGCATTGGAACAGGCTGCCCAAGGCAGTGGTGGAATCATCATCCCCGGATGTTCACAAACCGTGTAGATGAGGCCTTCCATGACATGGGTTAGCTGTGGCCTTGGCAGTCCTGGGGGAACAGTTGGACTTGATGATCTTAAAGGTCTTAAAGGTTTTCAACTGAGTTGATTCTATGATTTTATGACCCTGGTGACCAGACAAAGAGCTTCCATCTTTACACTGGCCTTTACTGAGGAAGACAGCCATGTAGTTTATCCTATCTGATTTTGGGGTTGAGTCAGTCAGGATTTAGTTGGCATTTTTCAACTCATGCCTTGTAATTACGATTCTGATGGTGTACAGGGGACTCAAGATGTGACAGGCCTATTTTTAGGAGTCTAAAATAAAAGAAAACAAACAAACTCAGCACATTGGGTTAAAAAAAAAAGAAAGAAAAGAAAAAGCAGGGCTGGCAAGGCAGTGTGGGAGAAATTGGCTCTGCCAGTAACTTGGCTGTAGCTATTCTGGGTGCATTTGTGCCATGCTTTCCTCATGGGGAATATAGCTGGCTCAGACAACCTTCCCAGAGGAGTCAGGGAAACCACTTGTAAACACTTAAAACATGTTTGCAAAATGCCTCCCTTCCCTACTGCCGCTGCACACACATCACCCCCAAACATGACTGTAGTGCATAGAGTAATCTAAGAGGTCAGATGGGACCTGAGCTAGTATTCGGCATGCTGGGCATTTTATGAGGCTGAAGCTCAGGTAGTGATTATAATGGAGCATTTGAGGGCAGAAAGCTTCAATGGCAGCAGAATGAGAAAACTGATTTTGTAGTATCTCATTTAGAGATAGGGACAGAGTACTCTGGTGCATATTCCACTCTGATTGCAAAACAAGCATCTTGTAATATGGGATCTGCTTAACACAGATTACTGGAAACTTTCTGTACCTAGAAAACAGTTGAGATACATGAAGAAACGAAACAAAATACCCCTGGGAAATGTGCTTTTCACTCTCCCTTTTTATTCTTTCCAAAAATGGTTCCATTTCATAGAAATGTTTATGATTTTCTGGAGGGTGGATGGAAGTGAGACTGTTTTTCCTTGGCAATTTGCAATGATGTTTTTTTTCAGCAACTCTAATTACAATCAGCTGAGTTTGGGGTTGAGTTTACTCCAACATGCAGCCCCATTTCTTAATGACATTTGCCAGGTTCCCAGTACTGAAATACACAAATTTCTTCAAAGGTTAAAATTTGCATTGAACACGGGCACAGTTTGCAATAGGCATTTCTGAAATAAAAAGAGGATTATATCTGCAATAGCCATATCTGAAATAAAAAGAATTATTGTGAAAGAATTTTCCAAGCACACTAAAGACAATGCCTCAGCTAGTAATTACAATTTCTGTGTTAGAAAAGTTGCGATACCAACAAGGCTCAAAGTAGTACTCATATTGCACGCAGTTAAGGTTCGTAATTGCCAGGCAAGTTTCACATCTCTAAGACTGCAGGAAACATGAAGTCTTGACAGAATCCCAGAGATTCCCAGCCAAACTTATTGACTGTCAAGGGATACAAGCTACCTGATGACCCAGGCATTTTCAAAACATGCAAAGCCCTTGAGATCAAAGAATCATAGAATAGTTAGTGTTGGAAAGGACCTTAAGATCATCCAGTTCCAACC
>JBAFWW010034509.1:0-32732 GCA_036873685.1 Agapornis canus | reverse complement strand
ATGAAGTTTAACCATGCCAAGTGCAAGGTCCTACACCTGGGTTGGAGCAATCCCATGCACAGCTACAGGTTGGGCAAAGAGGAAATTTGGAGCAGCCCTGCAGAGATGCACTTGGGGGTGGTGGTTGATGAGAACATGAACATGAGCCAGCTTCAGTGTGTTCTTGCAGCCTAGAAAGCTAGAAACCTCCCTAGAAAGGGGGTTGGAACTAGATGATCTTCAGGTCCTTTCCAACCCTAACTATCCTATGATTCTATGACTCTGTTCTTTCATCTTTATGCCACACCAGTGTGATGTTTCTTAAATTGGACCAGTTACCTTGATATGAAAACCCTGCTGAGGTCAAGTATTTTAGCTTCTCAGTGTCTTTTTGCCGCTAATCAGCTAGGAATGTATTTAGTATTTTGATTCTGTAGTTTTCTCTTGCATTTAAACTGACCATAAAATTCTGAAGTTGTAATTTCTGATTATTGTCTCAGTGCTAAAATCATACCATTTTCAAATCAAAATATAGTTGTATTCATTGCCTCAACCTATTTGCTTTTTTGTTAGTTTAACTTTTCTTCCTGTGTTCTGCTAGTTTTTTGCTGATCTACTGCTATTTTTTAATGACCTCCTAGAGACAGCTTTCAAAAGATTCATACAGTACTCTTATGCTATTTGTACTATCTATGATTACAGACAATAAACTGGGGTTTTGAGTATAATTCTAGTAAAAAGCAGTGAACATTCCTTTGCTCCCAGTTTTTAATCAATTAAAAAAAGGGAGAGAGTTTGAGGAAAAAGGGGACCATGGAAGGAAACAATTCCTACCTGAATTCTCAAGATAATATCATTACCTTTATTGTTTGGGTCTATACAATTCTGTTAAGAACCTTTATAACTATGGGTAAAAATTACAATCTCTATTTTATATTAAATCTTACCCATTTTATTATTACTCCAAACAGGAAAAATAAGGAATGGAACAGGATTCTTTGGAGGTTTCAGGAAAGATTAAGTTTCCTGGAATCATAAGGGAGGTAAATGCAGGGTACAAAGAAGACCCAGAGAATCTGGGTAAAGAACAGCTACAATCGCTTTTGCAGTATTTCTGTTTACTTTGAAATAATTTTGCTATTTCAAATTTGTGTGCAATCCAACTCTGAAAAAAAATGTTCCTTTCACAGAAGTTGTACAATCTTCTGTATATAAAATACGTCATGTCAAGTTAGCAATTTTTCAAAAAGAATCTGAGGCATGATAATTCAAAAAGATATATTATTTCTATTTGAAATATAATATATATAATATGCTTTTCTCTTATTGCAGGCTGCTGAATATTGGTCACAAAATTAAAAAAGCAAATTCAGTATTGAAAGTAAAGTGCAAACAAGTTAATTGCTCACTGGTTTCACTTATTACACAGAGGGGAGAACATTTTGTTAATAGTTAAACAGGCTTTTTTAAATCTTATCAACCATCAATGACATTTATTTTTTCCACATATTAGATAGCTCTCTAAGATCTTCATTTAAATCCAAACATAAACTTTTACAGAGTTTTCAGCGCAGCATACCTTGATGAAAAACATATCCTCGCATTTCAAGGGAAGTAAAAGTGAAAAATATTTTACATGGATGTCCAAATGATGAAAGGTTATTATTATAAATGTCATTCACCAAATGAAGTTTAGAAGACATGTATCATTTTTCATTCCAAGCAATTTGTGATGTATCGTAATTTTGAAAATATATACACTGATTAAATATTTTACTATAATAGCTGTTTGCTCGAACTGAATGCATGAAGTAGCTGTCATTGTAATATTTTTTCTTATTTAAAATAAGAAGCATGTTTTGTGATAGTTTTTTGGTGACTTTCTCTCCCTTGATTATTTTTTTCTAGAAATAGTTTTGGAGTGAAGAAAAATGTATTTCACGGTTTTACCCTGAGTAGGGTCTCGTATTTCAATGCACACATAAGATTGCTATGCAATGCATGTTCAGAGAATAAAATTACTTCCGTCTATACAGTTTGTGTAGTATAGATGAATGACTTACTCTTTTCTCTGAAAGCACAGCTATATGTTTTGCCACTGTGCACAATAGTCTTTTTTGCAATGCTGTGCAGTTAGACAAATTGCCCGGGAACTGGAAAATCTGTAGGTGTCCTTTAATTTCTGGAATTGAAATTTATATCTCCTATTTCCAAAGAGAACATCCAAAAAATCAAGCCAGTAACTACTGAGGTCTCTTCTATGAGGGTCTGAATAGGAAGGTGCGGCAGATATTCTATTTCATGGCAAGCATCTCATTTCAGAGCCTTGTGGTGTCAGACTTGGATCCAGTATCTTTTATCTGTGGTAAGTAGTAGTACAAAATAAGATTTCTGTTTGAAGTTCTAGTGGGAAGGGACTCTGCTATTCTCAAATTAAAAACCACCACTTCCAGAAACTGTTGCTTTGTTAAATTAAAGTTCTTAAACTAGTGATAGATTCAGTCATCCACAGACCAATTTTTGGTTCCTGTTTTTATTGTAGTGGTTGCCTAATACAAAATGCAGAAATATTATTGGGACTGCCCTTAGGAAGGGACATGAACCCTTATATGTCTTCCCCCTCACTTGAGTCCCTTCTTCACTTTATAACCATAAATGTGGATAGCCAAGTCCTGTTTTGTTTCCTTTGAGCTTCCTTTCTTGCTTTCCTGGTTACATAGCATACTTGAGAGGTGAATACCAGTGTTGCATGGGAAATCAGCTAGGATTACAGTATTTGTGAATACATACTCTTATAAAACAGTAGACATCTAGATAAGAGAACTTTGGTTTTGGGGATTTGGTTTCTGGTTTTTGGTTTTGGTTTGTTTTTTTTTTCCCCCTAAGGAATTATCTGGTGCTATCTGTGGGATATCAAGATACTTGTTTGTTGCTTTTTCTGTTTTTTCTGTTGTTTGTTCTGTTGTTTTTTGTTTGTTTGTTTGTTTGTTTTTTGGTTTTTTTTTAACAAATTTGCAACTGAATTCCATGAAAAGCAGACTAAACAAACTTTGACAGCAGTGCTTCTGAGAGAGGGAGCAGGGGCCTCACTGAGAGAGGAGCAAGAAAACATTAAGCTGGAACTCTGGCTAAGCACTTCATAATGTGAATCTGTGCCTCCAGCAACAGAATACATTAGTACCTTTTCCTGAATCATTCTCATAAATTTGGATACCTGAAATTTTCATAATTTTCACTTAAGGAAATAAAATAACTATTGAAGATATTATTTATAGGAACTATATACTTTTCTAGTAAACTGCTGTTATATTGATGATACAGGTTATTTTAAAGCCAAAATTAGATTATTCAAAGCTTTTTGCCACCTGTTCTACCTTAGTCTGAATGCAAAGGAGCATCATCATATTAAGGATAATCCTTAAGGAGTAAAGTAGAAGTGACTGTTACCATACTGCTGTTTGTTAAACCACCTTGAAATACAATTAAGTCTCTTGTGTTACATGAGTTAGTCACAGGAAAATGTGTTTGCACCCAAAGGACTGATGAAAAGATGACTTGATGTGATCATAGAAGATTTTCATTTGTTTCATTGATCTTTTGATTAGAAATAAAAGTACCTCTCCATCCTAATAATTTTCGTCTTAACACTAAAGTATTTGAAAATTTAGCTTAACACTATAACTGCAGTTATTGTCTGCTTTGTTTATTTGGTTGGCTGATAACTATGTAACAGTATTTTAGCTCCTTTGTGAGTCACCAGTATCCCAGTCTTCCAGTCAGCAGTTTTTCCATGGGCTGATTACAGGGCTTAAGACTGTAGATTCCTGACAGTTCACTGTGATGACTTTATCAGATGTTAAGTTAATATTTCAGTATTTGCTGTTTTTCTGAGAGGTGTTTATTAATTGAAATTATTAACCACTTTTTGTGAAGCATATTATTTGGGACATAACGTTAATGAGAAAGTGTGAATGATAACGCAATAAATGTACTCAACCTGAAAAAGCCACATCTGGCTGTAACCTATCTTACATGCAAGTCCCTAATTTGGCCAGTCTCAAGTCTTTATTTCTTTGTTCATATGCTGTTGTAAGGATAATTTTCTATAACTTAAGACTGTGTCTCTGATTTATTAGACCTCTTGCGAATGACCCAAATGACATACAGTGTCCTACCACTCTAACTGTATGTATAAATCCCTCACACCTTGGAGTGATATTTCCAAAGATTTACAGTTTATGTTACTGATTTGCAGTAACTGCCATCAAGAAAATAAACCGTCATCAGGAAATATGTCCTACAGTCCCAGAATACAGTACTTGTAACGTGCTGAATATTCAATGTATTCAAAATATTTTTATTTTATGAAGTCTGAAATTTCCATCTTTCCAAAGGACCATATCTATGACATAATGTGCAAACCTGTTTTACTTTACTAGTTTTTTTAACTTTTCTGATTTACATGTATGGATTTTTAGTAAAAATGTTCAATAGACTTCTGAATGCCATAACCAAAGTTTATTTTTTGAATGTCCTTGTTATTTCCAGTAGATCAACAACAGCAATAGAATATATAACCTAGTTTTAAGGTATTTGAATAGTCTTCCAGATACACTACAGAAGTCTGTAACTTCAGGTCAGAGAACACTAAAGACAGCCTACTTCCAAACCCCATAAATTAGTCAGAAGCATTCAAGCCAAGAACATTATTTCCCTGGACAGCTCCCAAAGGCAAGTGTATACTTTTTTCAGTTCAATTGATTCCTGTGACATCTTTAACTTTTTGTTAAATTTGAAAATCTGCATAATTCATGATTTAGATAACTTCATTTAATCCTAATTTCAACCTTTACTTTGATTTAGAATTTTTATAAGTGTGTAAGAAACATCTGTTTAGGGACAATAAAGTATAAAAGTAAGCAAATCAGGAACAACAGGAAAAAAAAGGTAGAAAAAGGATGTTTCATACTCTCACTTTTAAAGTGTATGTGTCCTAATTTTACTAATACAAACAAGCTTTTACAACCAAAAGCATGCTATTTTCTTAACAAAGTGAGAGTAGCTGTGTGATGAGTGCAAATATTAAATCAGCAACTGGCTGAGCAAAATAGGGACTCCATACAATTTAGAGTCATAGAATAGTTAGGATTGGAAAGGACCTTAGGGTCATTTAGTTCCAAACCCTGTGTCATAGGCAGGCCTCACACTAAACCATGTCACCTAAGGCTCTGTCCAACCTGGACTCGAACGCTGCCAGGGATGGAGCATTCAAAACTTTTTTGGGCAACCCAGTGCCTTCTTCCTTATATCCAGGTTAAACTTCCCCTGTTTAAGTTTTAACCCATTACCCCTTGTCCTGTCACTACAGTCAGGACTTAACATAGTTTTAAAGCTATTCAGTGGACCTGACAAATATGTTAATTCCTACCACAGTGCTTTGACAATGGTCGGCAGAATTAATCCAACTTAAAGTCAAGAAACTCCCAGTGTCCTGTTTAGCACAGGAGGCCTGAGTCAAGTAGGGGTATATCACTGTTTGGCTTAAAAAGTCTTAAATCTCCATTCCAGTTCTCAAGTAGAGGTGAAAGATGTTTTAGTTTGGAGAGTGAGGGACCACACAAGGAGAAACTTGAAAACTGGCTTTGGCAAAGGATGCCATGGGAAATGGAAATACAACCTATGTTACTAGTGGTAGGTATAGATGATAGTGGTAGGTGTAGATGTCCCATGACAAATAATTCAGTGTCAGCAGTGAGCTGAACTCTGTGTTATTTCATAGCTAAGCCATGGACTTCAGAGGAGACATTGGCATTTGTTGGGCAAATGCACTGTGTCTAGCTTGTTTAGACAAGCATTGCATAGAAAAACAGTTTATTAAAGGCTTAAATGCTTAATTATAAGAAGTGCTTAAATTATAAAAAGTTTTCATGTGATTGTAAAGAGTAAGATGAGGAGACATGCTATGGATATGAATAACTAAATTATTATCTTGTTTAGTGGCCTTTAGGAAAAATAAAGAAATGTTACCTTGAAGTTGAAAGAAGTAGCACATGAAGTAGTGAAGCAAATTATACTGTCCAGTTCTGATTTCTTGTATCAGGAACTTGCTTGTAGCAGATTAGGCGCTATCAAAAGGTAATGTCATGGAGCTCCTCACAGCTCCCCTGTGATTCTTCAAACTCCACCACACCCTTTCAGGTGGAGTTATTGTAATGCTTTGTCAAGCCTATTCTAAACAAAATAAAGGTGAAAGACCAACACAGAACAAAGGCATGTGCCTTCTCCTCTGTCTTAACCTCTTTTCCATCCTTTCAGATTTATGCTTTCTTGGAAGTTACCTTTAGCAGTTTTCTGCCATCATGCACCTTTATTCAAGAACCTTGAGATCTGTTCTGGAATCTTTCCTGTCTGAAGACTTAACAAGAAAAATAAGAATTCTGTGTCTCCTAGGGTTATGTTTCTTAACCAAAACAGCATGCTATACAGCATCTGTCTAATGTGCATCATCCTGCATTCTGTCACAGCATAATCATAGAATCACAGTGTATTGCAACATGCTAACCTTATTTTAAAGTGGGTGGAAAAGGACTCTTGTTATATTGCAGTGGCAATCATGTTATCTTGCTGATCATCGCTGACTTTGATGGTTATCTTTGGTATAAGCAGTAGCACAGAACAAGGGAGGCAACTGTAATGGTCATGTCTCTTGGCATAAAGCAAAATGGAAGAAAGAGCAAGATAAAAAAAATCTTTAAACTGGTGCCATGTGCAGAACAAAATAGGTCTGTGATCCTCCTCTAGAATATCCCAACTTCTTGTTTGTGACATGTTCACACTGAAGTGCAGAAAAAATGATATGTCATGACACTGGTATGTGGAAGGCCATGCCTGTTTATTTTTAGGCACCTAAACACTGGCAGGCACTTCTGGCTTAACCTTTATCTGTTGCTTGGCATTCTGAGTGCTGTAAATTTACAGCAGTATTATTGCTATATTTGAAGTATTCTTTGAATGTTTGATGATTGGCTTATGTAAAAAAGGCACCCATTTACTGTGGTAGTATTAGTGGTAGCAGGAGTAGTCAGTGTTGCTACTTCCAGAGGCAAGCAAAATGCCTAAGCACACATTTGAGTGGGAGTTACGAATATAAACCTCATTGCATCACTGAGAGTGGTGGTTGAGCAGTATGTGAATAGTAGTATTACATACAGTTATTCCCTCTCATCCAAAACCTACAGGTTTCCCCCTCCTTTGCTTCTATGCTCTTTGGGAAGTGCTTCATACAATAGCTCCAGCCATGTATTTGACCTATTCTTGTATTGAGGAAGGAGTAAATAACACTGCTGTAGATTAATGTAAATTGGGGCACATTTCTAACCTCTCTGAAGACAAAGCTAAAACCAAGGAGGGTGAGATTTCAGAATCACAGAATGACTGAGTTAGAAGGGACCTCTGGAGGTCATCTGGTCCAACCCCCTGCTCAAACAGGGCCACCTAGAGCCACCTGCCCAGGACTGTGCCCAGATGGCTTTTGAGTATCTCCAGCAATGGAAACTCCACAACGTCTCTGGACAGTCTTTGACAGTGCTGTTGCCCTCACAGTAAAAATGTGTTTTCTGATGGCTAGAGGGAGCCTCCTGCATTTCTGTTTGAACCCATTACCTCTGGTCCTGTCATGGAGCAGAGCCTGTCTCCATCTTTTTTGCACTTTCCTTTCAGGTAGTTATGGACATTGATAAGATCTCCCTAAGCCACCCTTTCTCCAGGCTGAATAGCCCCAGCTCTCTCAACCTTCCCTTATAGGAGAGATGTTCCTGTCCCTTAATCATCTTTGTGGGCCTTCATTGAACTCTCCAGGATTCTCTGTCCCCTTCATCCCAGCACTGGTTTCAGTACTCCAGGCATGGCCTCACCAGTGATGAGTAGAGGGGAAGGATCACCTGCCTTGACCTGCTAGCAACACTTCTAATGCAGCCCAGAATACCATTCTCTGCCTTCATGCAAGAGCACACTGCTGGCTCATGTTCAACTTTGGGTCCACAAGGACCCCAGGCTCTTTCCTAAGGAAAGGAAATTTCTAAGGAAAGGCAGTTGTACTGGAACATGAGAGCCGTGAATTTCTACCCAAAGAGATGGCAGGTATGTAGCTGAGCTCTTTAAACTATCTGAACAATTTAAGCAAAGAATATTGTAAAATTGAGACACACAGGTGTTGCATTCACTATTTGCAGAAATGTGCTAAGAAGAGAGCACCTGAGATATGAAGAATAATGCCCTCAAATATGAAAAGAAGTATACATTTGGCTGGCATGCTAATACAGGAAATTCCATTTAAGCATTAAAAAAAAAAAGGATTTTTACTATAGGGGTGGTCCAAGACTGGAACAGGTTTCCAGAGAAGTTGTGGAGTCTCTGACTTTGTAGATATTCAAAATCTGATTGGATATAACCCTCAGCTTACTATCCTCTGAGCAGGGTGTTGGGCATGTAGTCCATGAAGATCATGTAGATCTTCAGAGGTGCTGTCTGTCCTCAGCTGTTCTGTTTTTTTGAACGCATGTAGAGAGAAAATTTCAAGGACATCTTCACAGAAACAAGTGCTCTACAAGAACTGAATAATAGACTGACATTAAAAGGAAGAAAAAGGGAAAAAGTCTTGTCAGACTGCTAGTTTATTTTGTAAATTCACCACAGCCTTTTAATAAAAAGAGTTGCTGTATCATGTATTTTGACTTCTGTAAGTACAGCTTCTTGCCTGTCTTTGGTTTACTCTCACCTGTTAAACTTGTAGAAGTTTAATAAACATGATACTTCATTCATGGCTTCACAGAACACACCAATGTTGACTTATTCTTATACTCTAATGCACCATGTTACCTCTTTCAGTTTCTTTCTGTTTAATCAGTTTTACTGTCCCAGTTCAGAGATGGCTGAAGAGGAGTCACATAAATATTTTTGCTTATGCTGATTTCGTTATAGGTATACTTAGTACTTTGTACATGTCCTAATTCTACAAATATATATTTAAGGGAATTGAATGTTAAAAGAGGCCACCAAAATCTGCCTTGACTTTGGTTGGGGGCAGATGTTGTCTTGTGAGCTTGATCCATCACTTTTGGAGACATACCCTCAACACTTTCATTTGAAGATCTTCTCAGTGTTCCAGTGACCACTGTAAGCAACCACGTAAAAAACGTGAAAAATTCAAGTAATATATGAGTAAATACATTGTAAAGCTAAAATCCATTCCAACTTCCATACCTGTGAAGCTATTGGCTTTGAGAAGTGAGTGTTATCTTGTCCTCTCCCCCCTGTTTTAAATCCCAGACAATGCTAAAAAATATTTGCAATGGACACTCCAGTGATACTCCTGCCTAGCATGAGCTCATTTGTTTTTTTTTCAGTCAGGTTGGAGGATCTTTTGGGGCTTTGTGACTTGTGAGAGTGCTAAAGTGGGTTTGAAGACAAATGGGCAAGCACAGGAAGGGCTGCTAATTTTTCTAAGTCATCACTCCCAGAAAATCGAGAGCACAGATCCGCAGTTTTAGAGAAGGTGTTGGGCCACAGCTGTAGGTGGTTTTAAACTGTTACTACCTGAGGACTGAGTGCAAGAATAAATATCCTTTTCCCTTACTTCTCTGTAGAAGTGATTTTGTGTTGCTCTTTCATTCTTTGCAATAGCTTAGTCAAATAACATTGCTGAGACAATAAAGAGCAGGCATTTTGAAACGAATCCTTGCTTTGGGCTTCACTCCTCTGGTGTCTCTTTGGGGGGTTATTCCACATTGATGCTGAGTTTCCTTTTTGAAAATGGTTGATATTTGTACCTCTCATGGAGTGCTCTAGGTTTACTGGTTGGCATGTGATAGTCTCAAGATGTGTAGCTGAGTGAAAAAATTATGACATTGAGGTATTTGCACAGAAAGGCCATAGTCATGCTATCAATGTGTTTTGATTTTGTTTTACATGTGGCTGTATGAGCCTAGTGTAATAGAGTATGGGTCTTAAAATACTGTAGTAAATAATTTAAAAATAATGCATACTATAAAATAAAGGCTCCTTGTTTGTTAACTTCTGTGGCGAACAGCTAAGCATAAGGCAGAGGCATGACCTTCCTATTTTATTACTGTTTTTACTGTGACCACTAATCAACTTCAATTATACTTTAAGTATATAAGTTCATGTCCATGCAGTGGGTCTGATTTATCATGGCTTGCACAGCTCTGTATCTGTGCACAGTTAGTAAAAGAATTCTGCTGATTTTGTTTGATAGAGCTTTTAGATATATCCTCCAAAAATGTAGCTGTGTAAGCAAGTTGCATGGCCACAGATCTAGTAAAAGCTGGACATAACATTCATAGTATTATTTGCAGATAAACCTGAACTATAACTTCCGTTGTTATTTTTGCCTAGGAACTGTGAGGATGTGTTATCAGCTAAAGACTGTGAAACGTTATACCAGTTTGTTTATACCACACACCGTCCGCTTGCAGTAGCAGCTGGGGAATTTCTTTACAGAAGGTATCTCTGCCTGCTTGCATGCCTACTTCTTGCATATTCTCATTTGTTTCAGAATAAAGGTGGGTTTATTTCAGAGGGACATTAAGCATTCGATTGTGAAGTGTGTACCATGAGGGTAGTAGATGTGTGTTTCTTCTGCTGAATCAGAAGAGGAATGCTGTCTGGGGGTAATTGCTTGTTCCCCTGCACAGCTCTGCTAGAAGCATGAGAAAAGCTGTGAGGCTAACACAGAATATGAAACAACTGGCTGATCCACAGATGCCATGCAATGTTGAGAGTGTACCTTCCTTCTTTCTACTTTCTTTAGCTGTTGCTTTGCTACTTACAAGCTAATTCATCACTTGGCATCTGCTGGATTTCCATAGCTTTGGTGATTAATCACGAAAATGGCCTCCTCTTCTCCCTTTGGAAGTTGCCTTATACGTTGTAAAGGCTTTGAATAATGAGAGATGCAGCAGATTAAAAAGCCCTCCCAGTTTCTGTCAGGTTAATGAAGTACAGGGTTTATCTTCCCCAGGAGTAACTCATATAAATGGGCTTCTCATAACAATGGTTGCATGAAGTGAATGGAGTTGGCATGCTAAAATGAGAAGAAATAAATATTCTGTCTCTGCGGCTGAGAGAAGTAATTTTGCCTTACAAAGAGGAATGAAAATAAAAATATTTTGGCAAGACTTTTGTGGGAAAAAATCAGAAATAATAATAATTTGTGTCTTCATGCATGCAGAATCTCCCCTTAGTTGTCTCTTCTTATCTGGCTGAATTGCTGACATTCTGGGTTTTGTGGAGCCAAGTCCAACAGAAAGATGAAGATAAATTTGTGTTTTGATGAGTCTTCTATCACATCTGCTACTTAGTCTTTTGTGTTGGTTCTGATATTCTATCATAAATCAGGAATTTTTCCCCTCAGAGCACTGCTGCTTTTTGTCATTGGAGTGGTTGCCCTTATAACTTTACTTTTTCTACCCAGCTTGCCAGTGCAATGTGGACCCTTTCACCCTGTAAACCTCATCCTGTTCTTGCTTATCCAGTTCTTCGCTCCAGCAGTTCTGCCAGTATAGAAGTGTTCATTCTAGTGTGCTCAAGATGTTAGGCTCTTTTCTCCTTTCCCTGGTCATATTGCTTCAAGTTTTAGTTTAAATGCTTATGTTTCCTCTCTCCTTCCTTGTTTTTCATGAAGTCTCCTCAATTTCTGCATTTTTAAGTTAGGTTAATTACTTAGCTGTCATAAATTATACCAGCAGAAACACTTTCTGAAAGTGTAAGCTTGTATTGACATTTGAGTAGTGTAGTCCTGCTCTTAAATCCAAGCTATTTGGGCCTTACATTAATCTTCAGGGGTGGTCTTCCTGTACTTATATTGGGACTAGCATTTTTTGTAAGCAGTACAGTCACACCAATTTTAGATAAAGAGGGAAATGGAAATTGAAGTGTCATATTGTGCTTCATACTTCAGACAGAAGAGAAAGAACAGTTTTTCCACTTGATTTGTAAAGCCTATTTGATTTCTTCTTATAAATACAAAATACTGTGCTTTCTTTAAGAAGCTTCAGTTCCAAGATGTACCATGATATGAATAATGGTTGGGTAGTAATATCTCTGCTGTTGTTAATGTTGAAATTCAGCCTAGAGCAAGCCCTTTTTCAAGCATGAACGAATGCCTACCTCATTATATGCTCAGCTCTGTGGAATCTGCATCTGTTGTCCAGAAAGCTGGCAGGGTACCTGTGAAATTGTCAGAAATAATCTCTTCATCCACAGGGAAAGCAGATCTCTTATAATGGAAAACAATTTAATCTCTTTTCCTTTCATCTGATAAAAGTCTAATGTGATTTGGAGTTATAAAGTAGACATTTAGAAGAAATACAGTTTTTGCGACCTAGACAGAATTAGTGTTACATTGGCAAATGAGTATAAGGGGAATGTGGCAGAACTGAACTGACTTCCTTCTGTGTTGGCAGGTTGCTTAGTCATGAGGGTGATGAAGAAGTTCAGCCCAAAGGAGGAGGGAAGTTTGGGGCAAGTACTGACCAGCTGAAAAGATTAATACATTTTTTCCTGGACAGTAAGGTGAGGAGAACAGCCCCTGCAGTAAGCCTTTTAAATCCAATGTTGAATGTTAAATCAGGTATTGGTTTCTTTTGAAATCTATTTCTGGCGATGAGCTCTGAAATGTTTGGTGTTTGGGATGTTTTCACTCTAGGATGAGTTTTTAATGAAGACGTTTCTGTTCTGTTGTATTAAACCTGGTTTACAGCTATGCTAATGGAGAGAATCAGTGCTTGAAGTAGCTTCTGAAAACAATCTGTTGGACTAATGCCACTGAGTGAGGGTTTTTGATATGTGTCCTTGTTCTTCTGCAGGCAGATATGGATAGCTGTGCCATCACTCTATGCTGAATGAGAACTTTGTAATTTTACTGAGAATTTTATCAGCTTAAGTGCTGTACTTCATTATTTGGCTTTTGCTGTGGTGCAGACCTCTGTCTGGCCAAAGTGTCTCGGCAGTTTTGACTCTTTTGCAAGAATTTCATAGATATTAAAACATTGATTCGTTTCCAGTCCCGTTTCCAGTTGTGATCAACAATATAAAAGCAAAACAAAGCTAGTTTTAAAGAGATTACACAGTAATTACACAGTAAAGGTATCCTAAAAAGAGGAAAGAGATGCTTTTTTTCCTGCTTTTTTTCCTCTACTTTTCTGCTTTGTATCAGATTGAAGACATGGTGCTTAAACGTTGATTAGCCTCAAACTGAATATGTTGGAATACTGTGTGTGAATATATGTGTGAATGGCAAAGCTTTGTAATTGGAAAAAGGGAGAGGAACATAGGAAGCTCTATTTCTTTTAATTATATGTTTACTTCTGTAAGCTTGTGTTTTTAATCCCTAGCTACACAAACATGTTGCATACCTCATAGACAGCTTGTGGGACTGGGCAGGCAAATTCCTGAAGGACTGGGAGTGCATGACCACTCTTCTATTAAAAAATGCTGAAGAAGATGAAGAAGGTGGGTAAACAAAGAGCTTAGTTTTGTCTGAATGAATCTCTTGATACTGTTTCTTTGTACTTAGCTGGTTTAGGATCATTCCATATTACAGTACCCTTTGATCCCAAATACTGGTCCCCAAGGGCCACAAAGCAGATGTAACTCAATGCATTGCCAATGTCATATTTGTATCAACATATATGCTTTATTCAGTATTCTGTATTTATGTATTGCTAGTTTAGAAAATTTGCAAGAATAATTGCATAATTAAACCATAATGCATATGTAACATTTACTTTTTCTGTGTCCAAAAGTTAAGAGTCTAAATCAACTGATTGAAGTGCAGTACCTGTTGGGTTATTGTTCATGCCTGAAAAGAAAATGTGCAATGTGTTGAGTACATTGACATCTAACATTACCAACCCAAACCATTCTATGATTCTGTGAGTAGTTGTGGTAGTAGAACTGGAGGTGGTTGTTGAAATCAAAGTTTGTAGACCCAGTGAGTTAAAACATTTTGGTATTCAAAGAAGCAGGTTTGTCCTAAATGACTTAGTAGTCAGTAGGAGTAGGCTTTGTTAAAACTGCCTATGTTTTAGCCCAGCTGCCCTAAAATGATTAGCCATTATAGGAGTAATTGGTTTTGTGTTCAGTAAATGTAGAAAATAATTTTCTTCAAATTAAATCCAACCCTCTCTAGGTGTTTATTCGACAACACTGCATCTTTCTTTCTGTAGTGTCCTTCCACAGTTGCTCAGATAAATGAGCAGGCTTTATGTTAGCTGTTGCTGCATCTTCAATTTTCTTTTATGTGATTTACTTACAGAACTGAGTGATGCCTATCAAAGTGCCCTCATTGAAATTATCCTCGCAACAGTTAGAGAAGCAGCTGAAGGTCATCCTCCAGTGGGCAGAGGTGCAGCCAAAAAAGTCAGTACATCTTAATCTTATTTATTGTCCTGTAATCACATTCTCTTTGCCTTGTGTGCTTTGCCAGATAGTGTGTTCCTTGCGGTAGGTATATCTTAGGAAATAAAATGGCTTATTTTATGAAACCACACAGTGTCTTTTGACCTCTACATCTTATCAGTTGAAGGAGATAGGCATTAGAGGAATGACAGTGGAAGCATGTTACTGACAAATGGTGAGCATTTTGTCTGTGGGATATAGCTGTTCAGCAATTTGCATCTAATTTATGGTTAACAAAAATAAAAATCATCTGGTTGTCTCCATGGAAAAGTATCTGTATCTTAGCTTGATACACTTTAGACAAAGGCATGTGAGTTAACCTTGGGTTACATATAAAATGCCACTCAAATCTAAGAGATTTTATAATTGAAACAAAATGCTTTATCTGCAGATTCTTTCAGTAAAAGAGAAGAAAATACAATTGGAAGATTGTACCAAAATTACTGAACACTTTATTATGGTGCTTCCTCAGCTCTTGGCAAAGGTAACTAACAGCTGCTATGTGAATGCATGTTAAATATTTCATTAAAATTCCTGCAGTGTACTCATATCCTGTTTTTTCTCTGCAGTATTCAACAGATGCACAGAAAGTGGCAAATCTTCTGCAGATTCCCCAGTATTATGATTTAGATGTTTACAGTATGGGACCTCTAGAGAAGGTGAATAAGTATTGGGGTAGTTGGTTCATGTGGAATGTACTAAATTTCTGTGACAATGCACAGAATTTAGTGGGACTTGGAACAAGTAGAAGACTGTTGAAATGTAAAGAAATCATCTCATACCTTGAGGAAAGTGGTCTTGGTAGGGACTGCCAAAGAAAAGCCTTAGTGCTTGTCAGCTTCGATATGCTGCGACTGGCCCTGGTGGGTAATGATTTGTGGTTTCATGTGGTAGGCCCAGCCCTAGGTTTTTCATTGCTGGGTGGAGAGAGGGTGGATAATGCCATGTGCCTGAGCTGGTGTCTCCCAGGAGTTCACAACAGAATAGGTTTCATTCTCCTTGAAGACTGACTCCCAGCTGCTGGGGAATGATAGTAACTGAAAGATAAGAATGGAGATAATGTATCTGCTGATGGGAAAGGGATGGTCAGAAATGGATAGATGAAATCCTTGAAATAACTTAATGTATTCTTAAGCAGGGATGTTTACAGGGAGGTAATGTTAGGCGAACACTCCTAGGTTAATTTCAGCACAAAATGTTAATGGAGGAGAGTCAGCAGAATGGCAGAAGTTACCTCCTCTCACTGAGTGAAGACCTCAGTTGTTAGCCTGATCTGAAACATTGTCCATCTTCTGCTGCTGAGGGAGCCAACTTCCATAGTTTGGAGACACACCTCTCATTTGGAAAGATATTTTTTAATCCCTACCTTTGTCTTTATTTTTATGTAGTGCCAAGCATGTACTGCTAAAGTAGAGCTTGAAGCAGTTGCTTCATTCTTTAGGAAGATCCAGAGACAATAATAACAAAAAGCTCAGACAAAAATGTTTGCATCCTTTAATCCTGCCCCTCTGCTTCTTAGACTGGCATTTATTTTAGGTTGGTTATGAACATATGTGGACCTAGTGAAGTGTATCTAAAACATAAGTGGATTTTTTGTACAATTTACCTATAATACTCCTTTTATCACCTGCAGCATTTGGATGCTTTGCTGAGAGAGATGAAGGACATTGTGGCTAAGCACTCTGACATGTCTGTCCTTGAGGCTTCCTCCAGGACTTATTATGTCCTCTGCAGTGAAGAGATCGCCATCTATCGCCAGGTGGATCATGCCCGATCTCAACTGATAGATGAGTTGATAGGACAGCTCAACCAGCTTCTAGATGGCTTCTGGCAAAAGGTGAGTGTGATTCATTGTGGAGATAAACAGCTTCCCTATGAAAAAATAAGACAAAAATATTAAGGGGAATATGGAGCTATTCTCTGCCTACTGCTTCTGCTTGAAGGAGAGCAGAGCTTCCCAAGATGAGTTGTGCCTCTGAAAAATCTGTTTACATTTTAATGAAGCAGATTTATTTTGGCAGGAATAGAGTGGGGAAAGCAATAAGCAAGGTAGTCCACACCAGCAACAGGGCATTTTATGGCTTCTGGCAGGTTTTCATGGGATACCAGCATTTTTTGTAAAATGAGTTGAGCCAAAAATCCCCTAACCACAAATTGGATTTATCTTGATGGTCTTAAATACATATCTATGCCAATGTAGAAGAGTGTGTTTTTATGAGAAACAAGATAAGTGCTAGACCAGATATTCTTGGCTTAAGCTCCACAGTTGCGCCATAGTTGTTCTGTTACCAGGCAAAAGATACTGCGTGCAAGATCAGCTAATAAGTGCCATGGATCTATAGGTGATGAGGCTGTTCCCAAGAAAAGATATAGTTTTGTACTACTACATATTTGACTATACACAAGATGTCTTTTGTGCTGTCACTTTGTCTGTAGAGATAGTTTTAGGGGGGGAAATAAGCAACACAGTGGTCTGTAATTGTATAAGCAGATTGTAAATCTGTGGGGTCTTTGAATAAGGACCTTCCCCTTGAAGGAGGACTGCAGAGTCTCCCTCAAACTTCTTCATTAGTTCTAAAAAGCAGAAACAGCTGGTGGTGATATGAATAGCTTGCTGGCTGAACTGAACAACAGAAGCCTGCAGCTGATCTGATCAACTGTGCCATCATGAACAGGTGTCGTGCCATGGTATGAGTGTTAACACTGACAGGTTTTTATTGGACACTGGGATATTGTAAAATATGTTGAGCCAAAAAATCCCCTAACCTCAGATTAGGTTTATTTTGCTGGTCTTAAATAGATATCTGTGTCAATGTGGGAGAATGTGTGCTTGTTAAGACACAAGAAAAGTGCTAGACCAGGGTTTCTTCAACTCCTTTTTAGTGTCATCCATATCTAAATAAAGAGATTTCTCCTGGAACCCCTCCCTTCTAATTCCTGGTTGTATATACTGTCTCCCATAATCACATAGTATACTAGTGGAAACTACAGCAATTGCATCTATGGGAAAGTATTTAATATATTTTTAGCTATCTTTGAATGTGATCTGGCAGCTGGAAGCAAGGAGAGTCAGCCCCAAGTGAGCAGTTAGCCCCCCAGAGATCCTTAACAACTGTGTGAAGGACCACGAATGGCCTGTGAGGCTGAGGGTTAGCACTTCTGTGTCAGCCTAACTGCTAGTTTTATCTCTGTGTTAGTAACACTGTAGGATAGGGAAGCTGCCATGGGTTTATTAATGTCAGGAATGTTTCCTTATACAGCATTTCAATGCGGTCAAAGTGTTGCTTTCTTTTTACTGTAGAGGAAGACATGAGTGGCATTGTTAAAGATGAAGGGACTGGGGAGGGCTGGAGGAGAGTAATTCAAACTTGTGGATTGGTTGGGAAGAGAACATAGCAGTTCCCTTGCCCCACACTGGCTAATTCCTTTCTGTTTCCCAAACTTTCATAATTTAGGAAGAAGGATTTTGTACGGATGCAGGAGAAATTTCCCGGATGCACTCTGTTTTGAGAAGAGTAGCAGCTTTTCATAAGTGAGATATTTATTTACACAATTTACTTTCCCATATACTGAAGTATCCACCTACCAGGTGCAAAGTGAGAATTGCTCTTGTTTGTTGGGTTTAATATGATTTTTCCCAAAAGAATGAAAATGATCTCTATGAGAAGTGCTGCAAGTTTTAGTTTCTTCTTAACGGAACTGTACTCTTAGGTATGGAATTGTTTTGGATTCATTATTGAGGTTAGAGCATTAGCCGTAATGTGGCTTGAGAAGTCTGTGTTACAGAGTTGGGATCTCAGAGTGGGCACCAGAGATTCTCTCTGTGGTGCCTCTCTCCTAGCTGGATGCTTTTGCACTGCCTTACTGTCAACACTGATCTGGAGAGGGTATAGTGAACCAAGTCTTTTCCCCCTTCCCTGGCAGATGTTACCTGCTTTGTTTGATTTAATTTATTTGATCTTCTTTTGTTAAAAGACGGATTTCTCAAAAGCTTGGTTCTCTAGGGATTGTTCACCAAGTAAATTATCATGCAAGATAGTAAAGGGTGGAGAATTTGGCTGCCTTCTTTGTCTTTTACCTACCCTGCGCGCTAGATGCTCTGTTTTTGCAAAGAGAAGTCTAACGTTGAGCTGCAAACACTCAAGAGTATTAGTTACAGCCTTTTAAAATGGGGTAGGGAAATTGTTCTTTAGACCCTTTTGGGCCTAGAGAATGTGGGTAGAGTACAGGAAAAGGAACAGAACTTAAGCTTGGTTTTCCTCTCTTCATGACACTGCAGTTTTGTGGTAGGAATGCAGACTGTAAGGCTATGGTTTAAAGGTTGCAGTGTTAGATTGTGAAAACAATTTAATTTTCCCCTTTAGAATTATTAATTAGTTGTTTAACATGATCGCTATACATCAGATAAAGGCAAAAATAGGATACATTTAACCTGTTTGGTCAGGTGAGATTTTGTTTCTTGCTTAGTGCATCATTATAATTTCTTTTTCACTTGCAGTGCACATGATCTCACCAAGTGGAATCTGTATGACAAGATTTTAAGGTTGCTGGTGTTTGAAATGGAACATGGGAGTTTGCCTGTTCTGGTCAGTTGTAAATATTTAACACTGAAGGAGCTTTTTCTTGTTGACAGCAGGAAAATTAGGAAATACTGAATAATCTTATATATATAAATGTCATATGGAGCAGAAAGATACTGTTTCTATTTCTCTATCTGAGGAAATGAGGCTGTCTTTGGTATAACATCATTTGAATTGGTAAATTCATGCCATAGGTTCAGTTATTTTGGAGGCTATCCAAAACTGTGGTAATCAGCTGACATCTGGATTGATCCTTTGCCACAGTCAGTACTTCCCATGATTGTACAGTCTTGCTCTCGGTACACATGAAATTGTAGATTGCATGTAAGCAGAAACAGGAATACTTTGGACCTGTTGCTTGAATATTGACTCTTGGTGAAAATGGTTTGTAATTGCCAGCTGTCTCAACCGCAGCCTTTTGGTTGTCTGATTGCCTTAATTCAAATATTGGCTGTTCCAAGATGGAGGTATATATCCTAAGATTGCAAGGTGAAGTACTCCAGCAGACACGACTGTTAATCAGCACTTGTCTTGAGGCGACAACTTGAGGTTAATTGGGAAGGGGTAAAATGCAGTTGAGCAAAGAGAGCCTGCAGCAAGTAGATAGAGGTGGACTCCTTTAGATGGGGCATCAGAGCACCAAAGTTTGGCTTCTGCTCTGAACTGCCCTCTGAAGGAGTCAACCTTTCATCAAAGACTGCAGAGAAATCCTGAGAAGCTAAGCTAAAGTTAGCTTCTGTGAACACTCTTTTTAGTACATGGTTTATTTCCACTGAACTCATCAAGATGTCAGAGTTCTGCAGAAGCAGCACCTTAGTAATGCAGGTTCTCAGGAAGCAATGTTTGCTTGTTTGTAAACTCATTAAGTTTATTTTCAGTGTCTAAATACTTTACAGTGCAAAAATGCGTGCAGAATGTCAGGCTTGAATGCTTTTTGCTTCCTAAGCTTTTTGCTCTTGAGTTTCATTTGCAAAGGTTCATGTAAATAAAGTACATGTGTTTTTATTTGCAGATTATCATGCCAGCTCTCCAGTGCACATATTTTTCTCTCCTGTGGCAACTAGCTGCAGTTTCAGAAAATTCTCCCAAGGTTGGTTGCTCCATTTAGTTTTGAATGCCAGATCCGTGTTTCTATAAGTTTAAGTTGCTTTTTTGTTCTTAGATTGCCAGAAAAAAAATAGTGCCAAGCTTTCTAAGGACTTAATTTGTGTGTTTTCTTGAAGAAACTGAGTTGAACTGAGGCATTTTCTCTCTGTCTTGCCCTCCTTTTTTAAAAAGTGTTTATGCTTTTTCAGGCTGCAGGAGAATAAGTGAACAGTGGATCACCTCTATTTTTACTGCAAAACATGTGCATTGAATTCCTGAGGCTTGATGGAGATAAGGAGCTTGTTCCACTGCCAAATAGTTTGTTGTTTTCTTGTTTTAAGCGACAAAGAGTATTCAGTGAATCCTCCAGGAAATCTGTTGCTTTGTTTTGTTCTTATTTCCTTGTTTTACTTAGATATTTCTGGCAGAAAGATTGAGGAAAGAGGCAGTTTTCTCATCAACTCTTTACTTTCCTAATTGGTTTTCAAAAATGCAAGTTCTGGCAGGTATTTTAGAAGACAGTCTGGTTTAAGACACCACAGAGTGCAAAACTCCTTTATGCTTCAGTTCACATGTGTACCTGTGGTGCTTCTCTTCATGGCAATTTTTGTCTATACTGACTTCTGCCGCTTCTGTCATTCTGTCCCCTTCCCCTGGTGCTCGCTTCTGTGTGTGTGTGCAGAACAGGATGCTGACATGGACATTCATTAGCTGGGAGGTTGCCTGTTTGGTGACTGATCCACTATCTATTCCTGTCTCATTCCATTCCTCTGTGGATGTCCGCATCTCTCACTGCGCTAATATGTTCTGCCTTTCACTCCAGACATGGTTAGCTTAACTGATAATGGGGCAGCATATTTTTTAATTTGACCTTTCATATGGGAGCAGATTTTGATTGGAAGCACAATGTTATGGCCCACTCTGCAAGGCCAAATCTAGACGTTGGCAGAGAGAGAAATTCTAAGAGCAAAAAAGAACGTTTCCTGGTCCAGCAGCTCTAGGACAGTTTCTTCCTCCCCCTCCACCCCCAAGAATGTTAAGGCAATGGTTTACCTCCCCCTCTGCTTCTTTGCAGCGTGCCCTGGGATGTATCCCCTTTCTTGTAAATGTACAGTTGCATAGCACAAAATCCAGCCCTCCTGTAACAGCATTTCTTTTCTATTCACTGCTCAAAGCTCAGTGCAGTGCAACAGCTGGGACCTGATGAAGAATTAGAGTCTTTTCTATGGCTGTGGGCAAATCAAGTAGTCTGTCTTGCTGGATTCATCTTAACAAACAGAGGAGTCTTAAGTTTTTGAGTGCCAAAGGTAGCAGTGTGGTTAAACTGCATTGCCTCTATAGTCAATAGAAGAAGGAAGAAGAGCAACTTCAGAAGGCAATACATGTTGTAAATTAGGTGGGATGGACCAGAGTTTTCATTACTCTGGTTCCATCTCTGAAGTGAAAGTCATCCTTAGTGCATCATAAGGATAAACTGAAGTGAGGAGGGGAATAAGGGAACACATGCCATTAAACTGCCCATTATACAGATGGTGCAACAGAGTGTGAGTTACTGAATACCACTAGCCTCAGCAAGTGTGACAGGTGCACATGTCCTACTAGTATTTGTCACATTTCTGCACCAGAGGTGAGGGGAAATGATGTATTTTTTATGGATTGACCTTTCTATCCCAGATATTGTGCCTGAAAACAAGCCATGGTTTAAAAGTTGTTCACAGCTAGTAAGATGTTGCTACTGGGAGATGCCAGCTTTTTTCATGTCATCAGCTGTGCTATCTTAAATGAATAGTAACTGTGGAAGAAAGGTGGAACTGTTGCTTGTTCTATAATTCTCTAATGAATCATAGTCCATAATGTATTTTTCCTGTCACTTTTCCTAAATATGTTTTTAGGAGACTCTTTTTGCACTAGGAAGGGAGCTGAGACATTTCAGTCAGATTTGCATGCACTTCCTCCACCATAAGGATAAAGATGTAAAAGAAAAGGTTTGTGTTTCTTTATCACTTAACTGTTGTTCATGCTTAGTCCTCCTTTTAAATGCATGCCTTTCTTTTCATACTAGTATTTCCTTCTACTGATTTTTGGTATTTTTTTTAGTCTCTCAGCAGAAAAATAACTCTAAAACCACCAATCTTTGACTTTAATTTTCCTTTAAAATAAATAGTTATGTTAGTTGAAATGCTACAAAATTCAGTGCTTTAATCAAGCACAGATACATGTCTGCACGGTCCATCTGCAGAATCAATGAATGTCTCAATTCATGAACCTGAATGGCTCAATTTGCTGGTTGATAATCATTGTGTTTTCTGATTAGACTGAGCAGTGTACTGTGTACTGGTTGCTATCATTGCTTTAGTTATGCCTTGCTATGAATATTCCTTAAAAAAATGGGAGAAATTGTCCAGTAATTCATGTGTTAAAAGGGAGATACTCTAGCATAATAGAGCTCTTCTTTCCATGGAAGTTTGACAGCCTTTAGGTGGTGTTCATGCATGATACCTGTATGTGCTGTATCCTAAAGTACAAATTCTAGAAAGGCTTTGCTGTAGCATTTTACCACATGCTAGGGCAAACAGAAATCTTTAGCTTGCAAGTAAGTGGGATAGGAACCAGTTTGTTAATGCTGGTGTTTGATGGAGATGGAAAGTGGAGTTGGCATGAAAAGTGGTCTCTAAAAACTTCTTTGGCTTTGTTTGCTTGGTACAGGCCTTTCTGATACTCTGTGACTGGTTGCTGATTTTGAGTCATCAGGATGCAAATAATAGCGAAGAAACAGTTGGACTTCTAGATTCAATTCCTAGCACATCACTTCAAGAAAAACTGCTTTTATTTATTCAGGAACATGTTTTCATGGGGGAAGAAGAGGAAAGCCAAGGTTAGACATCTTCATCACCTGAGAAACAATCTACCACTTCTGCTGTCATTTGTCATCTGCACTGAATGTATAAGAAAAATGGGCTGGTCTTTGGGGTTTTTTTGAGGGGAGAAGGGCCTTGGGTTGTTTGGTTTTTTTGACTGGGTCCCTTTATGAAGGAAGTGCTGATCTGTGATACACTGATATGTATCCACTGAATCTTGTGGATCATCTTGTGGATCAACTACCAGAAGCATCTGCAAATTTACTTACATTTGCAGCAGGAAAGAGTGTATCTTATCTCTCCTCCTGCAAGAAGCTCTCCCCAAGCATCTTTGTAGCTGTTTTGGAAGACTATTAGGAGTATTTGTTTTCCACAAGTTTTCCATCTAGTAATTAACCCATGTTCCAGAGAGTTAATGATAGGAAATTACTTTTTTCTCTCACTCTTTTTGATAACCACTTGGAGAGTTTCATTTGAGCTCTTCCCTTTTTAATGGTACATGTCAGCTTTTGTAGAGTTTCTGATGAGTTATGTGCTGGTTTTCTAGCATCTGTGTTACTTGAGGGAAAAAAAAATGTGGTTGCAATTTGTTTGGTCTCTTCCATTCAGGATGTTTGTGTGCTCTGGTTCCATTCTGTGAACGCGTTGTGCAAGGAGATTCTGACTAGTAGAAATGTAAAAACCCCATGAAGATGAGAGTAGAAAGAAGACTGTGGAAATAACTTGCTTTCACTGTCATCAGCTTCAAGCTTTGAAATGGAAATAAACCTGTATTTTTCTGATACACTCAGGAATGAGCACTAGCATCTGTTGCTTACTGTGTTGACTGAATAGCAGAGTCTGTGCTATTTGGATGAAAGTTTGTCATTAAAATTGAGATCTTGAATAAAGTAGTAGAACAAAGCTTCAATGCTTTTGTTTCCCTAGATGTGACAGAAGAGGAGGAAAGAAAGGATGAAAGTTGCAAACTTGACAACTTGCACAAAAAGCGGAGTCTTCTGGCAGCGTATTGCAAGTTAATAGCATACAATGTGGTAGAGATGACTGCAGCTGCTGAGATCTACAAGTATTATGTGAAGGTAATGGTTTAGATGAGGTTGCTTTGCTTATCAGTGCATTTTAGTTTTTCAGAGTGATTCCAGTGTTAGTGAAAGATGTGGGGTTAATAGTCTTATGGCTCAGAGTCCTTGCATGATCACAAAAGGGCTATAAAATCAAGGAAGTGCATGACAAATCTTCCCTCTTTGCTCTGCAAAGGTACCTCACTGCAGGCAAAGTCACTGAAAATTGAGTAGGGGGTATGTTGGCTGCACATCTACTCCTCAGCTTCTCCAGAGAGGTCACTGCAGAGAAGCAGTTTATGGCTAGGAGAGTATTTTAACTATAGTTTCCCGTACTGAAACAGTCAACTTCGTACAGCTCACCCAGTCCATACACAGATGGCCTTGATTTCACATGAGTGCTGGTGTTTAAACAACTGGTAGAGCTTCAGCCACTCTGAAGTGGGTTTCAGGAGGACTGAGAAGAGCACAGATGGGCAGTTTCTTTGAGCCAGCTAACAGGACTTTTGAAATCCCTGAATATGGATCTTGTTTTTCACTGGGCCCAAGGGAAGCACTGGTTATATACAGAAAATCCTCAATTTCTCTCCTGAGGAGGCTTTTTTCTTTTGTTGTAATAAATACTTAAGAATTTCAGTGTAACTTTAATCCCCACATTCTCTTAAAGGAGCACGGCATTGCTTTATGTATGAAGTAATAGAAAAAGTCCAATTTTCATCTTTTAGCTTGGGTGTTCTGATATTGGAAGCGTTTCGTGAACTTGTGTCACATGAAAGCAGTTGTGCTTTGTGTACTCCCAGTGCTAATGAAGGGGAATGATAATTTCATTTGTTTTGTTGCTATTAATAGACCTACAATGATTTTGGAGACATAATTAAAGAAACTTTAAGCAAGACGAGACACAATAACAAAATTCAGAGTACCAAGACACTGATTATCTGTCTGCAGCAGGTAAGGTTAAGATTAAAGCAATAGGTTAGGGGCTCTTAATGACAGCTGTACTCATATTGGAGTGTTTTACTTTGCTGTAATTATTCAAAATTCAAATACATTAAAAAGAAAACCCAGACTAGTGGAAGAAATAGTTTTCCTTGCCTGTACTTTCTATGTATATGTTGATTTTTGCCTCAAAACTCCTTACAAATCATTACATCTACTTTAAAATACAATTTTGTGCATGATTTTTTTTGGTCTTGCTGTTAACCTTCAAATGCATAGCGTGTATGCGTGTAAGTATGAAGTGTTTCTTGGGATATGGTAGGCGTCTCTTAAGCTTAAGAAAGGATATTTTACAGTATACAGTAAAATGCAGTATAGTCTGTATTTTACAGACTACCTCAATTCCTATTCAGTTTAAGGAACCAGAAATGTGTCTGTGGCTGGCAAGCTCTAACCCCCCATATCTGCAGCATTTTTTTCTGGAAGAAAATGGGTTGCGGCCCTTCTGAAGGGTCTCAGTTGCTGCGGCTTGCAGCTGCTGACTGATGAGGCCAGTTAGCTATTTTAGCAGCTGCTTTTGCCAGCTCTGCCCATGACCAGAGCTACTTCTAGCCTGAAGTCGTGCTGTAAGCCACAGAGCAGGCTTCTCGCAGGGGGGACTGACACATGAGCTTTGCTTATTTCACACACATTGCCAGGGGCTTAGATCTGTGAACTAGCCCCTGAAATCTGAGCTTAAGTGAGGCTAAGCAGCATTTGGCTACATATGTTCTGCTGACATAGTCAGGACTTTGTGTTTAGGTATCACATAGACAACAGGCCCTTTTTGGCCATTGCTTGACCTTGAAAGTTAACAGGTTGAAGAGAACAAGCTACCTCCCTATGTTCCGTTACTAAGAAAACCCGAAAACGTAGTTAATTGGGCTCAAAACGTGCTTTTGACCCACTCTCACTCTAAAGAAATTGGACTATGCTGCTGCCGAACTTGATGCTTTATATTTGCATTCTGATATTACAAAAGCTTCTTGGGCAAATTAGGCCTCTGGGGCTTGATTCAGAAGTCCCAGAAGGAGATGAGGTCAGTGGAGCCACCATCTTCAGGAACTGTTTCTCTGTTTACACACACCAGTTCTTATGTTTCTTTTCTGATTTATGCCTGCTAGCACAACAGTGTCATTTGTGTCAGTACCTTCTTGTTGTTCCAGTCATGTACTTCTGAAGTACGACTTACCTGCTCTTTCGTAAGACATCTGTCTGTGGAATCCAGCTGTTGCTTGCTGTGTATGCTTCTGTCCTTCTGGTGCTTTGTGTTTGCCTGTAGGATTATGTATGGTTGCTTATCTGAGACTTCTTTTGCAGCTGTTTCAGGCACATGCAGAAAGCCACGACAGCAGTGGTGGTTTGGACTTCTTCTCTGCTTCCTTCACAAACATGAAAGAGCTTGCTCGTCGCTTTTCACTAACGTTTGGCTGGGACCAAGTGAAATCTAGAGAATCTGTAGCCATGATACACAAGTATGTGCCATGTAACATCACTTTGTCCATTGTCATTGCTTTGTTCATTGTCTGTTTGTCTGTTTTATTACTCTGTTTTTCTTTTTCCTTTTTTTTTTTTTTTTTTTTCAATAGGGGAGGGTTTGATTTTGTTTTTCGAGGAGCTAATGGAGTACATGGAAAATGCTTGCCTCCTAACTTGAGCTTTCTGTTAATCATCAGTGAATTTTCCAACAAGCTGCTAAAGCCAGACAAAAGACTAGTGTAAGTTAAGTTCTTGTACATTGTCATACACAGTTTGCTTTGTGTATCCCTGTACATGGGACACTTGACCTTCAGTGTTGCAGAACTTGCTTGAGGGCTTTTCAGAGAAGCTTTGAAATCAATCTGCCCCTGAGGCTGTTAGCTTGAAGACACTTGTTGGGTTTTGCAGTAGGAGTTATTTCAGATTGTACATGCAGTATGCATTCTAGTTAATTTCTAGACATAGTTGTGGCCATGTATGGCAATTCTTCTATAGGAAAGACAATGTTAATTTGGTGGAAGAGATCTGCAGCTTGACTGGCTAGTGGAGTGTCAGAACTGCTTTACTGAATGGAAATGTAAAGCAGAAAAGATGGAGGGAGTGCCCAGATCATTATTTTGTGATGACATAATTCCACAGCTTCCAAGCTCAATTATGTGACTTCCACGGAATGTATTTGGAGTAGAAATACACATGACACTATTTGTAATGTGGACATTTAAGTTCAAGAATTTACTATTTATGGGGGAATATGCCCTGATCTATTTGGATGTATGTTATACAGTGGTTTAAATATTTATATTTAATAATATAAGAATGCTACCCTTATTTTGGCATCATGGGGAATTATGCATCTGCATGGAGAGATGTATTATTTTGTCTCTTATTCTCTTCTTCACCTGCCTCAAGTTATTTTTGAGATGGAAGTAATGTTCTTCCTTCAATTTGTCCTTTGTCATTACTTCCCAAGTCAGTACTGCTTCTGTTGGATCTGGATCTCTGCACTTCAGTCTGCTATTTACAGGCACTGTAAAAAACTATTGCAAAATATGTACCAGGTATTTCCATTTTCCTGAGAGCATATTTGAAGACACGGGAATGTAAGATGAAGCATGAAGATGCATTTGAATTTCTGAGCAAATCACCCCAGTACCTGACAAGAAAAATTCCACTTTGGAGAAGAAGTCAGCAGAAATGGAAAAAAAAAACCCAATCTGCCATCATGTCTTGCTGAGCTCTGTGTAACTTGTTTGCTCCTGTGTTGCTTTGTCTTAAATTGGAGGATGACTTCCATGAGTACCATCAAGTAGTTTTTATATAACAAGGGTCAAGAGTGGTAAAATGTCTACTTTCCTGTTACTTTACATGACAAACACAATTTATTAACAATTGCCAGCTACCCAGACAGTGTATTTTGAAAAATTAATTCAAACCCAAAATTCAGAATACAGAACAAAAGTATTTGACATATCCTGATTGCAGTTCCTGGTAAATCCAATGGATAATCCATATCCATCCAATATGGATAATCTATGGCTAGTGATAATTTCCATTTATATTCTTGTATTCCTCTCAAAGAGGATCTTTGAGGTCTGTGACTAGAATTGGCTTTCACAGAACCATAGAATCACAGAATGGTTTGGGTTGGAAAGCACCTTAAAGCTCATCCAATTCCAACCCCCATGCCATGGGCAGGGACACCTTCCATGAGACCAGGTTGCTCAAAGCCCTATCCAGCCTGGCCTTGAGCACTGTCAGAGATGGGGCAGCCACAGCTTCTCTGGGCACCCTGTGACAGTGTCTTGTATATTTTGAAAACTTGGGCTCCTAAAGGAGTACTTGTGAATTCAGTAACTTAGAAATATAAGTGTAATACTTAGGGGAAAAAAAAAAACCCAAACACAACAAACAAATAATTTCCTATGCTTGAAGGAAACTTCAGGTTTCTGTAAACATTTTTAATGGTGCAAATATGATAGCCACTAAATGAGAATATATAGTTAATTACAGCTTGCTATAAAAGGTTCTGGAGTCTGTTTGGGGTTGGTTTTAATCCATATTGTTTTTACAATGTCATTACTTGAAGATTAACTCAAGACTGAGACTTATTTTCCAATAAATCAAATAATTTACCAAGGGAAGAAGTAAATAAAGATACCAGGAACAATTATCACTTAAGAAAGATAATGAAATAAACCATGAAGAAAGTCATAGCTAATGTCAGGGTTCAGAGCTTGAAGTGTTCTATTCCTTGTAACACATTTCATATTTGTAATAAATCTTAAAAAACAGTTAACTGAAGTATTTTATTCTTTTTAATACATTTCATATTTGAACAAATCTTAGAAAATAGTTAACTGTTGACACAGAAAATGGGGCTGTAGAACACTAAGGAATTAGCAGGTTAACAGAATGAATGAGTTGGAGAATATAGGAATATTATAATAGAAAGATACCTCCATATTAGAAAAGCTAGAAGTTACCAGAAAATAAATCCAAAATCAAGTTTTTGTTGAAATGTTATTGATTTGCAGCAAGTAAAGAAATGGCCAGATTCAGAGAAAGTGTTGAGTAACATCTGAAAATTCATGTGCTGCCCAGATAGGCTCTCCAAAACTGTTAAGATTCAAAAGATTAAATTCTGCATTCACTTTTGAGAAATCTTCTTTCAAGCATATTATACATTAAAAAAAATACAAAACAAAACACAGGAAAAAAAGAAGAAAAGCAGTATACAAGGCGTCAAGATCCTAAAAATGACCATCTCAGAAAACCACCTTTACTAAAATAGAAAACATATAAACAAAAGATAAAGAATGTAAGCTCCTTAAAACACCTTAATGTTGTTACTTGATGTGGAATACACCCTACTGAGACTTTACTCCCTCAGTTGCTACTGGTCTACTGACTGCCATATGTAAAGCACTTCAATTCTTTCTACTTCAGCTTCCCCACTGGTATATCAGGACTAGTACTTAACTTGTTTTGTAAAGTGCTCTAACTTCTAATGACAGAATTCTGAGCTGGGAGCTGAGACTGTGATAAATATGAGATTTTGGTGTACAAAAACGATTATGGTTTTAAAGGAATTGAGAAATATAATTAACCCTCAAGCTTGGCATTATGTGATAAAAGTAATCTAAATGTGTGACAAATTATCTGGTTTATTGTGTCTTATATCATAATTATGTTTTCCTAAAGTATGCTACAAAACTCAAGGATGGTTTTCTTACCATTGAAAGGATAAACCTCTATTTTTTTGTTTGTTTTGATGTAAGCCAAGAAAATATATTCTATAATGAAAAACCATGAAGATCCCTTGAATAGGTTATGTAACACCATGGAACACTTTGAACTGTGAGCAAAGAGAAACTATAAATTATTGAAGGCTGTTTAAGAGTAGTACTTAATATTACCCTACCATAGTGCATGTTCTTTTAGACTGTACCACCAGGCACGCAAACCTCCCCATTGTAAATAGAGACAACAAAATCATTGAGTGTCTTGGCCTTTAAAATGTCTTTTTTGATAGATCCTCTGTCCCACTAAACTGTGGATCCTGATGTTCTGTAGCCTTTCTTTCACTGTCACTGTACAAAAAGAAGCTCTTATTGCTCTTGAAATCACTTGTCACTTTTAATTCCAGGTGAGTTTTATCCTTTCTAACACTATTCTTGTACTCTCAGGCATTTATTTATTTATTTGTTTGTTTGCTTGTTTAATATTCCTCCTGGATAGACCATCTTCTCTACATTTGTGTGTGTGTGTGTGTCTGAGCTCAAACAGGTATTTTCCCTTCAGCCAAGCTGGACTTTGTCCATACCTGCTTGACTTCCTGCACATTGCAGTTGCCCTCAGGATAAGTAATCTTTGAAGACCAGGCTGCTCTCTTTGGTCACTTTCCCCTTATAGCATGGTATCTTGTCCATCACACACCAAATCAAGATGACTGATCTTAAGTTCTGTCTGTAGTTTCATATTCACTCTTTTCTTTCCCCCAGTATCTGAAATTCCAGTGTGTTATGGTCAGTATAAGCAATGTTACCTCTGATCTTAAAGGTCTTTTCCAGCTAGCTGATTCTATGAGTCTATGATTCAAGTGGACCTCTGCTCACCTCATTTTCTCCAAAAGAGTATGAGACTATCAAGTCATGCCTTCCCAAGAACAATTTTCACCATGTTCTCCTAATTAAGTTTTCACATCTGTATTCAAGCAAAGTTAATTTAATCTCTCTTCAGTAAATTAAAATTAAAATTAAAAATTAAAAACCCATTGGCTAAGTTATTCTTTCCACACTTTTTCAGGTGGATACTGCCTCTTCTTAGCAACACTAACTTTCTTGAGAGGATTTCACAATCAAAAAGCCAGACATGAAAGACAGAGCTGGTCTATACCTGGGCTTCTTTCTATTCCCTTCACCAATCCCCAAAAAACCTGTAGTCACAATTGAACTTGCCAGGGTCTCCATTAGTTATACCACAGTGCCCATATGGCAGATCAGCAAAGAACAGCAATCCGGGTGCCAGACACAATGCTGAGCCAGGTGTACCTTTAATCTGACCAAATGTAATCAGTTCTGGCCATACATCACTGAAGAAATGTTTGTATTTCCACAAGCAGACATTAAAACGGCAGCTCCAGCCAGCAGTTGTGGAGATACATTGACATAGATTATACATAGGTGTTGGACCCAAGATAGCAAGCTCTATGGAGAGCTGATGGGTTCATATGTGGGCTTTGAGGAAAGACAAAATGGATTCACTGCTGCTTTGGACCTATACTGGTCCCACCAGCATGTGGTTTCAATCCTGGGACATGGTGATAAAACAAAGAATGAATGATCATATTTCCAGAGGAAGGCATCCTTTATATTAATGCTCCATCAACACTTTTAAATACATTGTATATGGTTTATTATTCAGACAAGTATACACTATGAGACACTGGTCTACCTCCTGTCTGTCCTTAAAGAAGGATGAATATACTTTCTAATTCCCACTGTGCAAAAAAATGTCTTTCATCACTTGTCCTGTCCCCTCACTAATTCTTTAGGTAATTTCATGTGATGTTCATGGTTAAATATTTTTTCTTTAATGTAAAAGTCACAGATTGCATCAAATAAACAACTTTCCAGGAATTAAGTACATTTGATAGGAACAACTACCAGCCTTCTTACTCAACCGAGTATTTAAGGGTAATCCTTTTACCTGAGTCCACTCTAATGGGCACTTCCAGAGATGCTGATCTATAAATGTCATCCCTGTCTGGCCACAGAACAGGTAGTACCTGTTCCCTGAGAAGTGTGCAGTGCAAAGCATCCCTTTGGGTACCTTCAGTAACTCCCACGTAAACTACTAACCCATGTAGGTATTTTCCTCCTTCTCACAAAAAATTACCTCATCTCCCAGCACCTTCTGTCAAAAGAAAAAGGAGAAAACCAGAGATAAAACCCAAACCCAGCAACAAAAATGTGGTGTGCTCTTTCCCATAAGCATTTTCTAACCTTTCCAGGAACTGTCAATTAACATCAGTATACTGTAAGTATTTTTTTCCTCCTCTCCACACCCTGTTGCCATACTGCTATACCTCATCCCAAACTCTCACCACTCATTTCATCCATGACACATCTGCTTGGAAACCTGGGATGCAGGATTTGGCCTGCCTATATGAATACAGTAGGGCAAGCTGGGAATTCCTAAGATTGAGCTCTGCAGCTTATTACCCCACTGTCCTGATTCAAAAGGTTATCGTTAGGAAAGCAGCTCCATGCCAATGTGGCCATGGACTAAAGGCAGATTGAGTCTGTCCCCATATGTGTAGCTATGCCCTGAGAGAATGCTTGCCTGCATCGGCCTCTCTTCTGGGAGTAAAAGTAACAGGGCTGTGCTATATCTCTGATTTTTAGTTCATGGAAAGGCTCATGACAATGAAACCTGTATCCATTCATGTTTTTCAGGAAAACAGGGGTAATTCAGTATATCCCAGGACAATGAATAAAAAGGACTAGTAAAAATTCAACTAATCATTCAGAAACTTGTACCTTGTAAAAACTAATTTTTTATTTAAATTCTGTGCTTAAAGTACAGTATTTGTAATACAAGAACACATCTCCAAAGAAAAACACATCCTGAAAAAAAAAAAAAAAAAAACAAAAAAACAAAAAAAAAAAAAAAAAAAGAAAAAAAAACCCAAAACAAAAAAAATTGTTTTTTCCATTTTAAAAAACTTTTTT